>ML815485.1:46321-61354 GCA_009831015.1 Picea engelmannii | reverse complement strand
TATTTCAATAATAAATTTAATGGAGAAATTAGAAGTGGACCCAACCCTAAAATAAGGAAAGTGGGCCAAGTGACCTAGAAGATGTTTTTAAGGAAGCTACTTGGAGAGTATAAATAAGAGGCAATGCTCTCTCATTTGAAACAAACTTGAGCATATTGAATATCTATATGTGTCTGAGGTAACCAAGGATATCAAAACCAGAATTCTTAGTGAAGGTGAAGAAAAGAAGGCCGAAATGCAAAGAAGGATAAATTCTTTTGATGGTGCTTGTTATCCTCGATATCTAGGGATAACTAGGAGATCATGTCTCGAGGCACACTGGTCCTAGACATGGAGTACCGAGAGAAGGATTGACCTGATCATGGCCCTGAAGGGCCCATCTTTCTTCTCCTTTTCAAGATTTGTCCTGTCAGCAGCAGCAGCTTCCATCACCACCGGCTTGGACTTGCTTCGGAGAGGACTCTTGCTCCATGAGGTAATTGGTCCGAGGTTTCATGGTATGTGTCATGTTTGATCATTATAACCTTCTTATATATGCATTAGGTTCCTTTCATTTCTGATGACTGCTTGGATCTTACACTAATCCACTTGACCAGTGTTGGGGTGATTGATGGGGTGACTTAGCAAGCTTGTATTCATGGGTTTTGGTTAGCCACCAAGGGGGATTTGCAGAGCCATCATCCACTCCCACCATTTTATCATTTTACATCTTATCTCCCACACATCTATCCCATTCCCCTAGTCTGACCATTAGGATGACCTTTGAGGGTTACACTTTGTCTTGTGGGAAGAACGGGCTAAAGGCCCAGGGGGTAAAAGTAGCTGGTAAAAGATAAAAGCCATAGGAGATAAAACCTAGAGATGCTTCACCCAGGGGATCCTCGAGAAGGCAATAAAAGGCCTCTCGATAAGAAACTGAAGGGACCCTAAGAAAAATAATAAAACAATACCTAACCAAGAGGATGGGAGGTCTCATCACGAGCGGGCCCATTATGTTCATAGGTATCCAGAGGTATGACATTGCCACTATCTGGTCACCACACCAAGGCAGTGACCTTTGGTTGCATGGCCAAGGGAAAGGGGGTCTCATCATGAGCCAACCTTATCATCTCTGCGAAGATACCAGTGGGTAACACTGTCAGCTCTGGTCACCAAGACAAGGCAGTTTCCTCTGGTCAGACCTTGAAATAAAAAAGAAAGAAAAGCAATAAATAAAAAGATAAAGGCAATAAAGGGCTTGGAAAAATGCATCCATGATGGGTACAGCTCGCCTCCTACAAAGGCACCCACGGAAAACACCTACCCTTGGTCTTACTGTGACTAGACATCCCTAAAAACCATATCACCTCATAAAACATGGCTTGAATAATCCTCTGAGGAAAATTTCCATCTCCTGTGGGTATTAGCCCAATAGGTTGTTCTGTCGGTTTCTTCAACTTTGTATAGTAGATATGTGTAATGTCTTTGAGCTCTTAGAAGATATGCTAAGAATTTCATGCATGTATTTGATAAACTTAATGATGAAACATGATTGACATTGCTATGATCCCTAGGACCGATGAGCCCATGGAGGGCGTAGTTTTTGATGTGCAGGACCTTACCCGGCGGACAGGTACCAGTGGACCGGTACACATGGGGATATGATTAGTTCAGACCTCCATGGGGCTGAAGAGACCATCAGATGGTTGCTAGAATGGAAAAGGCAGCACAGCGTTGTGAAGAGCCCTTGCATAAAAAAGAAGAAGGGCGTCCTCACCCAGGACACTTTGGCAAAGCCCGACCTAGGGGGATCACCCACTGCAGACGAGATGGTGGGTTTTGATAGACAGGATGCCACCCAGGGCAGGCTAGATGTTTTCTGGAGCATGTGGTAGTGTGTTGGGATTATTTGGCACGTGTGGCAGGTTGCAGGAGCCCCAGAGGGGCCAACGTTTTGCTTCTTGGATGCTGATCTTACCCAAAAAAGGGCCAACGTCTCGCTCAGAGGGGCCTGACGTCTCCCTTTAGGCTTGTTTTTTGACATTTTTAGCATTTAATGTGACAAATAATGTAATATTGTTAAGTCAGCCTTGTCGGCTGTTTTAATGACCTATTTTTGTAATTAAAGGTCATTTGGATGATATAAACTGAGGATGTTGAGCCTCATTTTGGAAAAAACACAACTCACTCTCTTGTGAGAGGATTACGTTTAGTCTTTTGTCTTTGTATTTGGCTCTTGGAGTTGAGGTGCTACACTTGTGGAGGATTATCTTTGGCATGTTCATGGTGTTTTTTATCATTGGAAGGTTTACAACTAGGGTTTGGTTAGCTCTTCATTGATTTGTAAGTATATTTTTCTTGCAAAACTTCTTGATTGAATGGTTGTAGGTTAAATATCTTACTTTTATGGTTACATTGTTGTTATTTTTGTTAATCTTTGAAACCCTAGGGAGTAAGCACACAAGTAGGTCCTTGCTTCATGTCTCCATGATAGAAAACTTGTTTAGCCATTTGATTAAGGAGGATTTAGCCTAGCCATTGCTACACTAGTTCCCCTTTTTCTTGAGTTAGTTTGAAACATAAATTGAAGAAAGAAGATGTCCTAGGCCTAATTGACTTTACACCTAGGGTTTGACTCTTAGGGTTTGAAGAGCCTTGGCCCTACAACACTTTTCAGCCCTAGATTTATGTTTTGAAGCTAGCTTTTTTGCCAAAGAGTTTTAAGGAAAGAGGGAGGAGTATGAGGCCTTGCTTAAGCAACACCAGAATGAGCCTCCTCCCCTTAGGGTTTTGACTTTGTGGCCCTGCCATTGCAGCACTAGAAAGCCTAACTCTCTCATCCTTAAATTTAGATCCTTCCAAGCCTCTAGCCTTACTCCTTGACTCCATTTACCCTAAGGCACTAGTCTAATAATGCAACGTTGAGTCTTTTGTGTTAAACCAATCTTTCTAGCTTCTAGAAATTAAAACCCTAACTAACCCTAGCGACTTACTAACCCTAATTCTATGATGACGTCAAGCCTATTTTGAACTCTTGGCTGGTATAGAAGTTGTGGCTAGGTCATCCACTGATAGACTTTGAAGTTTTGGTTATTTTCATTGGCCTAATTAGCAAAACGTCCATTTCATAGTCTAGCAAAACTAACCTAAAAAATAGGCTGACATCACCTCTATAAGGTTTGATGCAACAACATTACATGTGAGCATATTTATGGTATTTGATGTGTTGTGATAAATCAAGGATTGATATTGTACATTGAATGCTCTATCATTTTGTATTTATTGAAGAAGTAATATTATAAGCCATAGCCTTTATTGCAATCATTGACTTCGTCAATAATTACTTTATTTAATGCTCATGTGTATTGATAGTCACTGACAATTGAAGCATTGACCATTATTTGCATGTATTAGTTTTATTATTGCCTTGTCTCACAAACAGGTGCTTCTACTGTGGTTCATCTTCTTTCTGACTATCTTTTTGGCTGTAATCTATGAAGGGAAATCCTACTTTGACCTTTGAGCCTTAATCCCTTGATCATTTTCATTCAACACCCCAGATTACTAGGGATGTCTCCCTTGGGATTAGCCAACCAATATAGAAAGAGCCCCCCATCGAGGTGACAGTGGGTGGGGAAGCTCCTATTATGCCAGTTTGGTCCCTACCTTCCAGCTACTTGACCTTGACTACAAACTGAGCGATAACATTTTGGTGCCGTTGCCGGGGAACACTGAGTCAACCTTCCTCAAACGACAAAACCTTTGGTAAGCCTTGCCTCAAAGACCTTTTTCTTACAAGATTACCTGGAAACTCCACTACCTTTTTTCTCCTATTCTTTGGTAGTTTCAGGGAAACTATCTGGTGACTCCACAAACCAAAAGGAGGTTCAATAACCCTCCTCTAGCTTTCAGAAGGAAGCCTCCTATTAATTCACCCGTTGTCAAGTCACTTTTTGGAAGGAGACTTCCTTTAAATATGACTACTCATAGTGGAAAATTGTATTCAAATATTGCTATTGTGACAACCACCACTATGACAAACCCTGTGCCTCCAGTTAATCCAAATCCTCATAAATGGTCTCACCCAGAGAGTTATAATTGCTTTGATTTCAGCAACATCCAAGGTGGAGTACATGATTTGCCTGCAGCTGCAAACTCTTGGCTACCTTTCTTTTCAGGAGAAGAAACTTCTAGAAATTCACATTGGACCCAGTTTTGTGATAGTTTTGACTTTCACCTAGATGGTCAAGATCACCCTGACATTTTTATGAAACTATTCGCAATCTCTCTTATAGGAAAAGCTAAGGGTTGGATTGATCAAGTTCCTGAAAGGAGCATCACGAACGTTGAAGAGCTGCAAAGGGCCTTTAAAGTAAGGTGGTGTGACAAGGAACACTCACAAGACATTTATTCCTAGTACTAAAACATTTGCAAAGGACTTTGTGAAAGTACAAGAGACTTCACTGATAGGTTCAACCTTGTCCTCAAAAGGATCCGGTCAAAAGTTGGTTCAGAACAAGCTATCATTGATTAGTACCTTTCATCCCTAGAAGGGACCTTGCAATTTGAAGTTAAGGACCGGTCACCAACAATGTTGGAAGAAGCACAAGATCTGGCCTTTCAGATTGAGAGAAATCTTGATTTTGACGACTACATTGAACAAAGAAACATGAATTGTGAACTATGGGATCCAGGCAATGAAACCGTGGTAGAACCTGAGCCTCCAAGTGTCCTCCAAATTGAACTAGCCCCTACCAAAAGGAAATGGAGCCTTTCTCCTAAGAGTGATATATCTTCCCAAGAACCTCCATTGAAGAAGTCCCATCCAAAGGATGAAGGTAGGGATGTGTCCAAAAGTTTGGACCTGAATCCCATTCAAGACTTTTCTCTCTTCATCCATCAAGTAGGAGACCCAATTCCTAAGAATCGTAAGTTCAAACCCTTTTACGTCTCCCTCCGAGTCAATGATTTTCTCCTCCACAATTGTCTACTACACCCAGAAGCCAAAGCCAATATAATGACAGAAGAGGTTATGCGACATTTGGGCCTAGAAATCTCACGAGCTAACACCAGAGACGATTTTGTAAAGGGAGCTATTAACAACCTTGAGATAGCTTTCGACTCTTGCCTTGACGCTCCTTTCCTAATTGATGTGGTTGTTGTGGATGATATTAATAATTTTGGGATTATCATTTGTAATAACCTTATTGAACATTTGAGTGGAAGCATTCACAGAGAATAGTCTAAGGCCATCATTCCTCATCTTGAAGGAGGATATTATACCGTCTACAATGAACCCTTCATTGGTTCACCAATTGAAAACCCCGATGAGATAGATGATCAACTTCTATGCATCAACAGCGGTCTAAGTGATTGGTTCATTCAAGAAGGAAAATTGGATATGGACACAGTCGAGGAAACATAAGGAATCTGGACATTAGAATTTGATGGCTCACACTCAAGCATTGGATCAGGTGCTGGAATGGTCTTAACAGCTCCATCGGGTGAGATTTTCTATCATTCTTATAGATTGGAATTCCGTTGCACTAACAATGTGGCTGAATACGAAGCTTTGATTTTGGGACTCAACCTGGCTATCGACAAGGGAGCCACAATCCTAGAAGTAAAGGGTGATTCTGACCTCATCATTTTGCAAGTTCTAATGAGGTTTGTGACTAAGAATGAGAAGCTAAAGAAATATCGAGATGTAGCTCAGACTCTTTCAAAATCTTTCAAGAAGATATCAATTGAAGTTGTTCCTAGAGAAGAAAACTATGTGGCAGATGCTCTGGCCATCTCAGCATCCACTTTGCAACCATGCGAGGGACCTCTTCATGATCAGTGCAAAATGGAGGTTATTTTTAGACCTTCTATTCCCGACAATGTAGAGCACTGGAAGGTTTTCGAAGATGATGATCAAATTATCAGATTCATGGAGAATAGCAAAGAATTCACAGATACACAGATCAACTTCATGGCTGATTCTATGGACTTGGAAATCATCAACCTACAAAACAATACTTTTCCAAAAGGTTGTATTCCTCTGAAGAATATTTTTGACAGACATGATGTTTTCAAAAGGAAAAGAACCAACAGGCAAGCTGAGGAAGCCCTGGAGTTTAACATTGGTACTGAGATGGACCCAAGAACAGTTAAGATAGGAAAGGGGACCACCGAGAAAGAGAGGAAAGAAATACTAGAGCTCATCAGGGAATTCAGAGATACCTTTGCTTGGAACTACAATGAGATGAAGACCTATAGAGGAGATGTCATCCAGCATGCTATACCCTTGATAGAGGGAGCCAAACCTTTTCGGCAGAAGTTAAGGCACATTACCCCAAAGTTAGTTGGGTAGATACAAAAGGAGCTCCAAAATATGGTTGACGCTGGTATCATAGCTCCAATCAGGTATTCTTCTTGGATGTCAAACCTAGTGGTTGTTCGGAAGAAAAATGGTGACATCCGCCTATGTGTTGATTTCCATAACCTCAACCAGATGTCATTAAAGGATAATTGTCCTCTCCCAAACATGGAACATCTGCTTCAACGAGTCACAGGGGTAGGAATGATGTCAATGTTGGACGGATTCTCGAGATACAACCAAGTTTTACTCAAAAGGGAGGATCAACTCAAGACTGCATTCACTACGCCTTGGGGAACTTTTATGTACTTGAGAATGCCGTTTGGTCTTATGAATGCAGGTGCTACCTTTAAAAGAGCAATGGACTATGCCTTTAGAGACCTCATACAAAAAATCATAGAAATTTATCAAGATGAACTCACAGTGGTGTCTAAAGAAAGGAAAGACCATCTCTCCCACATTAGAATCATTTTTGAGCGATGTAGGAAGTATGGCATCTCACTAAACCCAAAAAAGTCTGTTTTTGGGATTGATGAAGGAAAACTATTGGGACACGTGGCCTCACCGGGAGGAGTTTCCATTGACCCTGAAAGAGTCCAATCCATAAAGGATGTCCGTCCTCTAGTCAACAAAAAGGCCCTGTAATCTTTTCTTGGAAAAATCAACTTCATCCGCAGATTTGTGCCTAACTTTGCTGAAAGGATAAAACCTTTAAGTGCTCTAATAAAGAAAGACGTTGCCTTCAGATGGGGAAATGAGGCTGATAGATCTTTTGAAGATATCAAAAATGCCATCTCTCAAGCCCCAGTTTTGATCAGTCCCGTTTTTTCACGAGATTTCATAATTTTCTCATTTGCATCTCAGGACATCATTGCAGGTGTATTGATGCAGAAGGATGCTGACAACTTTGAACATCCTGTGGCCTTTATGAGAAAAGTCCTGAGAGATTCAGAATTGAACTACACCATCATAGAAAAACAGGCTTATGCTTTGGTTAAGTCCCTCCAGCACTTCAGAAATTATGTTGGCTATAATAAAATCAAGGCTTATGTCCCTTATCCAGCAGTAAAGGATGTTTTGTCACAACAAGACTGTATGGGCACCCAAGGGAAGTGGGTTTCAAAAATACAGGAGTATGACTTAGAGATAAAACCCACCAAGATAATAAAGGGACAAGGTTTGGCCCAAATGCTGATTGAAAGCAATCAAGAAGCCATACAGATTGGTGAGAACGAATAGGTGAATCTAACGGTCAGTGAACTTGAACATGATGAATGGTATTCTGACATAGTCTACTATCTGAAGAATTTGTCTTGTTCTGGTCACCTGGTAGATCAAAAGAGGAGAGCTTTGAGGTTGAAATCCATGAAATACTGCCTAATAGAAAACGGGCTTGGATGGAAGAATCCCGATGGCATTATACTTCGATGCGTGAACAAAGATGAGGCAAAGAAGATCTTGAAGGAATTACACTCTGGGTACTGCGGTGGACATTTTGCTGCATGTACCACTGCCCACAAAATTTTGAGGGCTGGTTATTATTGGCCAACCCTTTTCTCAGATGCTTATCAACACGTTTGGTCTTGCCAGCCTTGCCAATACTTCACCAACAAACCAAAGCTCCCAGCCCAGCCTTTGAAACCAGTAATAGTGGAAGCACCTTTTCAGCAATGGGGCTTGGATTTTATTGGTGAATTCAAAGACAACTCAAGTAATGGATATCGATGGATTTTGACGGCCACAGACTATTTCACTAGATGGGTTGAATCAATCCCAATGAAGAAAGCCACTGAAGAGGTTGTCATGAGCTTCTTAGAAGATCGGATCATAAAAAGGTTTGGGATACCTTCCAAGATCACTACTGATAATGCCAAAGCTTTCAGTTCCTATGCCCTAGTAGATTTTTGTTTCAAATATGGCATCACCCTGTCCCATTCCTCGAACTATTACCCACAAGGGAATGGACTAGCAGAATCAACCAACAAGAATCTCATGAATATTCTGAAGAAGGTTCTCGAAGAAAATAAGAAATCGTGGGATAGCAAATTAAAGTATGTAGTATGGGTAGATTGAATAACAACAAAGACATCCACATGGAAAACCCCTTTTGAGATGGTATATGGGCTTGAAGCAAAACTCCCTGTGAACCTCCAAATTCCCATCCTCCGATTTGCACAACAATATGACACAGATGCAGAAGCAATCCAAGAGAGAATAAACCAGTTGATAGAATTAGACGAGACTCGAAGAAATGCCTTGGGTCAAATGACAAGGAACCAAGACAAAGTAAAGAATAATTTTGACCACAAAGCCAAGGACAGAATTTTTGCTGAAGGAGATCTTGTCCTATTATGGGATAAAAGAAAAGAGAAGCCTGGCATGCATAAGAAATTTGATAGCTTATGGGGAGGCCCTTACAAGATCAAAAGTTGTGCAGGTACAAATTCTTTCAACCTAGAGACAATGGAAGGAGAAATTTTGAAATTACCGGTGAACGCTTTACATATCAAGCGTTACTATCCTCCAGACACATGATAATACAGGTAAGTATGAGTAAGTAGGAACTTCCGTGTATTATATCGTATGCATTTATTGTTTGTTTCCCTTATGTATGCATCTTTATTGTTTTATCTCATATGTATGCTTATATTATTTTGCGGGGTGGCAATACCACCCCACCTTTTGTCGTTGATGCTTTCTTGTCAAGTGTGAGTAGGTCTACAGGTTTATGCTAGAGATTGCTAAGGTTCTCATGCACTCTACAGTTAGCACATGTTCCCGAGTTGGAGCTATATGTTATCCCCGATATCTAGGGATAACTACGAGATCATGTCTCGAGGCCCACTGGTCCTAGACATGGAGTACCGAGAGAAGGATTGACCTGAGCGTGGCCCTGGAGGGCCCATATTTCTTCTCCTCCACCAGATTTTTCCTGTCAACAGCAGCAGCTTCCATCACCACCAGCTTGGACTTGCTTCGGAGAGGACTCTTTCTCCATGAGGTAATTGGTCCGAGGTGTCATGGTATGTGTCATGTTTGATTGTTATAACCTTCTTATATATGCATTAGGTTCCTTTCATTTCTGATGACGGCTTGGATCTTACACTAATCCACTTGACCAGTGTTGGGGTGATTGATGGGGTGACTTAGCAAGCTTGTATTCATGGGTTTTGGTTAGCCACCAAGGGGGATTTGCAGAGCCATCGTCCGCTCCCACCATTTTATCATTTTACATCTTATCTCCCGCACATCCATCCCATTCCCCTAGTCCAGCCATTAGGATGACCTTTGAGGGTTACACTTTGTCTTGTGGGAAGAAGGGGCTAAAGGCCCAGGGGGTAAAAGAAGCTGGTAAAAAATAAAATCCATAGGAGATAAAACCTAGAGATGCTTCACCCAGGGGATCCCCGAGAAGGAAATAAAAGGCCTCTCAATAAGAAACTGAAGGGACCCTAAGAAAAATAATAAAACAAGACCTAACCAAGAGAATGGGAGGTCTCATCATGAGCCGAACCATTATGTTCATAGGTATCCAGCGGTATGACATTGCGACTATTTGGTCACCACGCCAGGGCAGTGACCTTTGGTTGCATGGCCAAGGAAAAGGGGGTCTCATCATGAGCCAGCCTTATCATCTCTGCGAAGATACCAGTGGGTAACATTGTTAGCTCTGGTCACCAAGACAAGGTAGTTTCCTCTGGTCATACCTTGAAATCAAAAAGAAAGAAAAGCAATACATAAAAAGATAAAGGCAATAGAGGGCTTGGAAAAAATGCATCCATGACGGGTACAACTCACCTCCTACAAAGGCACCCATGGACAACACCTTCCCTTGGTCATACTGTGACTGGACATCCCTAAAAACCATATCACCTCATAAAACATGGCTTGAATAATCTTCTGAGGAAACTTTCCATCTTCTGTGGGTATTAGCCCAATAGTTTGTTCTGTCGGTTTCTTTAGCTTTGTATAGTAGATTTGTGTAATGTCTTTGAGCTCTTAGAAGATATGATAGGAATTTCATGCATGTATTTGATAAAATTAACGATGAAATATGATTGACATTTCTATGATTCCTAGGACCGATGAGCCCATGGAGGGCGTAGTTTTTGATGTGCAGGACCTTACCCGGTGGACAGGTACCAGTGGACCGGTACACATGGGGATATGATTAGTTCAGACCTCCATGGGGATGAAGAGCCCATCAGATGGTTGCTGGGATGGCAGAGGCAGGACAACATTGTGAAGAGCCCTTGCATGAAGAAGAAGAAGGACATCCTCACCCAGGATGCTTTGGCTGAGCCCGACCTAGGGGGATCACCCACTTCAGACGAGATGGTGGCTTTTGATAGATAGGATGCCACCCAGGGCAGGCTAGATGTTTTCTGGAGCATGTGGCAGTGTGATGGGATTATTTGGCACGTGTGGCAAGTTGCAGGAGCCCCAGAGGGGCCAACGTTTTTCTTCTTGGATGCTGAGCTTTCCCAAAAAAGGGCCAACGTCTCCCTCAGAGGGGCCTGACATCTCCCTTTAGGCTCATTTTTTGACATTTTTAGCATTTAATGTGACAAATAATGTAATATTGTTAAGTCATCCTTGTCGGCTATTTTAATGACCTATTTTTGTAATTAAAGGTCATTTGGATGATATAAATTGAGGACGTTGAGCCTCATTTTGGAAAAAACACAACTCACTCTCTTGTGAGAGGATTACTTTTAGTCTTTTGTCTTTGTATTTGGCTCTTGGAGTTGAGGCGCTACACTTGTGGAGGATTGTCTTTGGCATGTTCATGGTGTTTTTTATCATTGGAAGGTTTACAAATAGGGTTTGGTTAGCTCTTCATTGATTTGTAAGTATATTTTTCTTGCAAAACTTCTTGATTGAATGGTTGTAGGTTAAATATCTTACTTTTATGGTTACATTGTTGTTATTTTGCTTAATCTTTGAAACCCTAGGGAGCAAGCACACAAGTAGGTCCTTGCTTCATGTCCCCATGATAGAAAACTTGTTTAGCCATTTGATTAAGGAGAATTTAGCCTAGCCATTGCTACACTAGTTCCCCTTTTTCTTGAGTTAGTTTGAAACATTAATTGAAGAAAGAAGACATCCTAGGCCTAATTGACTTTACACCTAGGGTTTGACTCTTAGGGTTTGAAGATCCTTTTCCCTACAACACTTTTCAGTCCTAGATTTATGTTTTGAAGCTAGCCATTTTGCCAAAGAGTTTTAAGGAAAGAGGGAGGAGCATGAGGCCTTGCTAAAGCAACACTGGAATGAGCCTCCTCCCCTTAGGGTTTTGAATTTGTGGCCCTGCCATTGTAGCACTAGAAAGCCTAACTCTCTCGTCCTTAAATTTAGATCCTTCCAAGCCTCTAGCCTTACTCCTTGACTCCATTTATGCTAAGGCACTAGTCTAATAATGCAACGTTGAGTCTTTTGTGTTAAAACAATCTTTCTATCTTCCAGAAATTAAAACCCTAACTAACCCTAGCGACTTACTAACCCTAATTCTATGATGAAGTCAAGCCTATTTTGAACTCTTGGCTGGTATAGAAGTTGCAGCTAGGTCATCCATTGATATAATTTGAAGTTTTGGTTATTTTCATTGGCCTAATTAGCAAAACGTCCATTTCATAGTCTAGCAAAACTAACCTAGAAACTAGGTTGACGTCACCTCTAGAAGGCTTGACGCAGCAACATTACATGTGAGCATATTTATGGTAATTGATGCGTTGTGATAAATCAAGGATTGATATTGTACATTGAATGCTCTATCATTTTGTATTTATTGAAGAAGTAATATTATAAGCCATATCCTTTATTGCAATCATTGACTTCATCAATAATTACTTTATTTAATGCTCATGTGTATTGATAGTCATTGACAATTGAAGCATTGACCACTATTTGCATGTATTAGTTTTATTGTTGCCTTGTCTCACAAACAGGTGCTTCTACTATGGTTCATCTTCTTTTTGACTATCTTTTTAACTGTAATCTGTGACGAGAAAGCCTACTTTGACCTTTGAGCCTTAATCCCTTGATCATTTTCCTTCAACAGCCCAGATTACTAGGGACGTCTCCCTTGGGATTACCCACCCAAAACAGAAAGAGCCCCCCATCAAGGTGATAGTGGGTGGGGAAGCTCCTGTTACGCCAGTTTGGCCCCTACCTTCCAGCTACTTGACCTTGACTACAAACTGAGCGATAACAGTGCTTTCTAAGGTATGTTATTTACAAGTCATCTCACCATTTTTGTTATAACTTTTTCTATAATGATTCAGACTGTGAAATTTCTATGCAAGTGAGAAAACATATCCAAGTATATTTGGTAAAACATTCAGCTTGTGGGTCGTTGTATTTTGCGAGTTACACTCTGTGGAAAATAGGGGTTGTGGCCAGTCCTGAAACTAGTTAAAATCAGGTGTTTCGGGTAAAAACGTCATAACTTCTTCATAATAGATCCAAATTCAGTGAGACCAAATGTGTTGGTTATGGTACAATCTGTAGTATTCTTTTCAATAGTTTCAGATCAATTCATCAAATATTTTGTGCGGGGCACGCTCTACAAGGTTGCTCTCTAGAATAAGCCAGAATTCAACAAGGTATGCCATTTTTGCTATAACTCCTTTTCTGGGAGGTTCCAAGTAGTGGAACTTGGAGGAATTGCACAAAACACAATAGATAACATTGTATATCAGTTTCAGATATTTATACATTACAGGTTCAAAGTTATGATTAATTCAAGTTAGGGTTGTTGACTAATCCAAAACTAGGCATGTGAGACTAAAGAAAAGTTTGATGAAAATGCTAGTCTCTTGTTTTTAAAGTTAAGGAAGGTTAGCAGGAATGTGATCATATAAACCAGGTCTATTTCAGAGCTACAAATCAAATTTGGCTGATGAAATTAATGAGGTCTTTTGGTTGTGGTGCATGTTGAGTACACGGTTGAGACAAGGAGTTGATGAGTTGGTGCACATACATGAGGTGTATAGTTGATGATTTTGGTACATATTGATGAGTCATATTTGATGAGTAGTTGACACATGATTGGTACATACTTGGTACAAGTTTGGATGCACTTTTTTATGGTACAGGTTGATTACAGGTTGGTGCATGGTTGATGCACTTGTTTATGGTACAGGTTGAGGTACAAGTTGATGCATGGTTTAGATTTATTGGTATAGGTTTACAGTGGTATATCTCACAGTGATAGTGTGACAGTGGTTCCATCATTCTACTTCTACATCAGGGTGACAGGACGGGGCAAGAATAGGTGGTTGTAGCCACCTTCCGGTTGTGGCCGAAGAACATTGGGGGTTGTAGCCTCCTTCTGGTTGTAGCCAGAGAATTGGCGAGTTGGAGCTTCCCTCAGGTTGTAGCCTGAGAAACTAGGGGGTTGGAGCCTCCTTCTAGTTGCAGCTAGAAAACAAAGGAAGTTGGTGCTTCCAATGAATGTAATTCTTCAAGACATATAAGAAAAAACATTTCGTGGTTTTTCCCAATTTGGGTTTCTACGTAAAACACTGATGTAGTGTGTATGTGTGTGATTGTTTATTTCTTACTGCTCATTATTGGATAATAATTCTACATTGATATAACATTTGAAGAAAAATGATTATAATTACGCTATTACTGATTCACCCCCGCCCTCTCAGTAATCCAACATTTTGGCCCTTGACCAAGTTTTGAGGAACACTTGGTCATATTTGACCATTTTTGGGACTTTAACAGCCTGTCAAAGATGGAGCTCAATGCGAATCAGAGATTGCGGAATCTAGACCCCTTTTGGGTCCTTTTTGGGTTTTTGGGAATATGTAATGGGTATGGGATGTTGGCTTCTGAGCTATAAATGAATGTTAGATCTGATATATATGAAAGTGTTGAGTGCTAGTCTACAAAATCTGACCTATTTTACTGTTGCTAAGTGCTAACTTAACCTAGATCTAAGTGAATGTTGCAGTGCTCTGTGCTATCTGTGAAGTATCATAAGGGCTCAATACTGATGAATGATCTATGATAAGTGTTTTCTAAGTGTTATAATCATAGATCTGTGTCCCAGCTAGGGTTCCAGACACCTAATTCTTGCAACCACCCCTGCCTCTACCTCAGGTGAGACTTCATCTGCTTCGCAAGTGTTGCCGAAATGGCTAGTAGTTAGGGTTTTGTTGGTGTGTTGTTGTAGCATTGAACCCTGGGTCTGCCCCTGTGCCAACATAAAGCCTTGATATGGTTGAGGGAAAACCAAGCCTTAGAAAAAGTACAGATATTTTAGGGGTTGAGGACCACACACGATGCCTCAAACCACAACACCTAACCTCTCGAGGTTTTAGGTAGCTTCGAAGGCTCGAGGGATATGAATGACACCTCAAACCTCCATAGATGACCTCTCAAGGAAATTTTTTGCCTTCATGTGAGGATATGAGCATCATTAGGATATTTTGAGCATTGGGTATGGGTCTTGGTTACTTGGGCATGATTAAGATCAAGGATAATTTTAAGGATGGAAATTTATATTAAAATGTAGTTAATATGAAAAATGTAAAATGTTTGGCGATAGTTTTGTAAAAATATTTAAATTTCTAAGGATTTTATATAGTTTCTATAAAATTTTGGTGATTTTTAAGGAAAAATGATTTTATTCTATGGAATTTGGGCGAATCATTTCAAGAAAAAATGGAAATTGGTGAATC
>ML815485.1:8010-21988 GCA_009831015.1 Picea engelmannii | reverse complement strand
AAGACAGGTAGAAAATCTCCCCATTCTGACATATCAGGTACTGGATGTGGGAAACCAGGAACTGAAGAGAAGTCGAGAGGTGCAAACCTCCGAGCCAAAAGAGAAGCAAATTCTTTTGACATCTGAATATTGTGGAGTCGCCATCAAATTCGTCCTTCATGGAGTCACCAGATAGATGATTACAACCGATTTAGTGTCCAACCTTTGTCTATCATCAAAGATTGGATCTATGTCGTCTCCCAAGGAAGATGAGCTTCAATCTCCTCTCCCCGGCAACGACACCAATTTGTTATCACTCCAGGAAACTCGGAGATGCCTGGTAACTAACACTTTTTGGAAATATTTTCTTAATATTTGATGTGGTTTTTGGAACAAGATGAATATCTAGGGACTAGACTGTGTGTTCAAGACTGTCTAGAAATATAAAATCTCGCAAGGCCTTCTAATAATGCATTTAGACAAGGTTTGATTAAATGGGGAAGAAAACAACTATTGAACCAGATTATACTTCATACAAACAAGCACAATGGGTTTAATAACCAAGGAAATAACTTATGATTATCAACTAAAACAATCAACCAGTGAGATGAAAGTCACTACAGATTGAATGAGCATCAACAAAGAACTTTCACTCATAAGATATCAGAGAACAGAGGAGAAAAATCTGACAACACAACTGAAGGAAGCTTGCAATTTTTTATATAATAAGAATAGGTCTTTTGATTACAGTGGCAACATCATAGAACCCAAAATCGAACCCTTAGTCCTCCAAATGTCTTTGGCTTTATAGCCTATCACAATCAGTTTTCAGATCCTAAAACAATGGATCTGATATTCTAAAAATAGAAAGTCAAAACTAATTCACAAAAGATAAGGAGAGATCCTCAAGATGAGGTAAACCTCTATCTTTTGGTCTTCAAACATTGGTTGAAAGTTGATGAAGTGTAGCCTAGCCTTCCAAGGCTCTTTGATCTGTTCCTTTGAAAGTGGAATTCGAATTTGATGATGTGTGCCAAAAATACCTATCATTTTACCCTTGAAAATCACTAAATCTAGTCAAAAAATGCCCTTTTGACTTTCATCTCCAAGAATGGCCTTCAGATTTTGATTTAATAATTCATAACCAGCTTATTGAAGAAGGATTCAAACCATTCAAACCCAAAAATTCTTGATCTGGGCGAAAATTTGGCTATTCTGGCCATGACAGCTTTCAACAATGCACTTGCCTGAAAAATCTGCTCCTGCACTGTTGAAAGTCACTACTTTCCACAGCTAACTAGTCAAAATTCTGCCTTCTGCACTGGTGAAAGTGCAGATTTTTTCAAAATCAAATTTCTCAGTCATGGAGAGTCCGTTTTTCATGTTTAAATAGTCGATAGACATCTACAAATCCTAAAATTTCCAATGGTGCTTTCAAATATACATTTGGAGCTCGGGAAGCTATCGAAAATTTCCCTACAAGATTAGGCATCTTTCCTTCCAAAATGTCGGTGCGTTTTTGAGTGCTAACAGAAAATATGGAAAATCAATTTTAGGGCCTCCTTCAAAATGCAATAGAAGCCTAAGATGATATATGAAGGTCACAACATATCTGCCTTCACAGGTGACAAAGCATTGAAGACTGGTAATCATTGCATGATATTCTTCCTTGATGTAGTTCCTAGGGATCCCCTTCTTGTAGTCAGGGTGCTGATGGTCTTCTTTCAATAATTGTTGGCACATTTCCTTGTTGATTACTACACCTTTGAAGTATTTGGCTCCTCTGCTAGGTAGTCCTGTGACCTCCCTTAAGGTTGCTTCATTGATTGTCAGTTGTATATTACCTATATGTGGAATCTCTCCATCATAACCTTGTATAAATTCCTGAGATATTTTCTCGTGCCAGCCTGTAAATTTTTCTAGAAATGGCATCCATCCCGATCTAGCATATTTTTCTTGACATAATTGGAACTCCTCAGTTTCCCTATAAATTTGGAAAACCGGTTCGTGTCTACTAACGACCATCATTATAAGTTGTGAGAAAAGGATCAGGCTGTAGCAGAAGGGTTTAGTTAATTGATGAAGGGTTTGGTACCGGAAAGGAGTAGGCTCGGGATTGGAGACAGCTCACAACAAGGGGAAATATGGTGATGGTGTTGTGAATGGTAAGTTTAAGTAAGGGTTCCATAAAGAAAAATTATGACCAGATGAGGCTTATCTGGATGGCTTCACCACCCAGGTAAGCCATTTCATTTCTACCTGTTACTGTAATGATGAGGACAAGGCATTGGGTATCAGGGCATCATTTTGGGATAGGTGATTGGACTTTCGGGAGGTGAATTTAATGTTGGATCGTGGTTCATGATATAAGATAGGTTCGTGAATTGTTTAAGGACGAGATATATATTCGTGGCTTATCATTACTGAACGTGCTTCATATTTTGATGTGATGTTTCCCTTAACCATGTTCAAGCGCTATGAGAGGATTGATTAGGTTTAGGCATAAGGGTATGAGGGATAAGTGCATGGTTTTAATACTAAGGTCATAAGATCTAATATTTATTTTCATGCTTATTGTAGTTTTATGAGCATAGGAAAATAAATACCATGTTACCTTTTCTTTTACCTTTGTATGATCAATTCTCAAGCATGTGTGACTGCTTGTAAATTGTCAGAATTCATCCTTTTAGATTGAAGCTTTTTGAAAACTTGGTATGGGAATGTCCTGTACTTCTTTTATTCTATGCTTATCTTCTTTTGTATTTGGTTCTGCAAGGTGATCATGTAAGTCTGGAAAAGAGTTCTGAAGGGGCTCTTTGACCTTCCCCCATGCCAAAGATGTTGTATATCTATATGCAAGAAGATTCAACATCACAATGGAGAAAAGATGATAAGAGTAAAAGAAACCAATAAAATTTTTAGAAGTAGAGTTTATCACCTATCATATAATCTCATGCCAAAAATGAAATTGCCCTTCTTTTAATGGATTATTGACAGAGGTAGCATTCAGCAGTGAAACAGGGGAATATATATATGTTTTCCAGAAGAAAAGATCCCACCTAACTTGCTTTAGAGATTTACTATCATTGGATGTTATAGATAAATTTCACAGTATAAGTAGATTAGACTCCCTAGTTAGGGCTCCACTCTTAAGAAGTCTCCTTCTTAGATAGTGTAGGCTTTAGATGTCAGACCGGTAAGTTGACTTAGGGTGATTCTCAAATGGACATTATGTTATTGATTAATCTAGATTTTGTATCTCATGAAAGCCAATAATGACCTTTACTCTTTTTGTTTTAGATGACAAAAAGTGGATTTTTCAATCAGACAAGTATAGATGAGACATTGTTCAACCAGAACCCACTACCAACAAGCCTGTTCAGTACTCTGGTGGATTAGTTGTGATAATTAGTGAGAGGTTCCTTCCCCAGGTAGAATTTCCCATTGCCAACAGGCCTGTTCAGTACCCTGATGGGTTTGCCTAGTCATACCATAGACTGGTACTCGCTGCCAGCAGACCTATTCAGTATCCCCATGGATTAGTCTCTTAAACCCTTTTTCCATCAGAGGATTCTTGTCTATAGTCACCTATTGTGGTTTTTATTAAAGAGTTATTTTCATGGTGATAGGGGAGGCTCATCTGAAAACCATTTTACAGGCTGGGATGGTATTGGGTTGGAAGGCATATAGTCTTATTTTGAATGTCTTTTAAAGATTTGTCTGAAGGAAAAATACACTTTTTATGTACATTGTTTCTTTAGAGTGATCCAGATGTATAATTTTGTCTAAATTTTTCCATAAGAGAATGACCTAAAGTTTCCTTAGGGTACTGGTACATCCTCTTCCATAAACGTTTTGGTAGTGTGCCCATGGGAGAGAGTGTTCATGTACTCATATGTTACTCTTTAATAAGATAATCCAATGAATACTATTGAAGTCAGGTTAGGGTGAGATAGTTACTTATCGGATAATATATTTTTTCCTTTAAATCACGCTGAAATACTGGGTAAAGGCAACTTTTAGTCTTTAAAGTGGATTATGGTTCTTTGAGCAATCATAGGTACAAATTGTGTCCCTTTTTCTCTTATCTTTTTTATAAGCAATAGAACGAAAAGAAATTAAAATACTTCTTAGCAACAGAACCAAAAGAGATTAAAATACTTCCCTTTTGTTGTCAACAGAACCAAAAGAAATTATTGCTTCACAAGGGCTGCCATTTGATACTGCATTTGGCTTTGTGGTTCCATCTTAAGTGGTTGTTGCATGGCTTTGTACTTCAAATTGACATAAGATTTTGAAATATGCCTAGGATGCTTTGTCAATGTGTCTTGATAGTACTGAAGAAGGACAGACTCTGGTACTGGACTAGTACCGGACCAGAATAGGATTTCTGATACCAAAGTAGAGCAAAACATTGTTGATGCCTGCAACTGATGTTTAGAAGGATCAAATAGATTATAAAAATTTGCTTACAAAAGAAAACAAAGAAAATTTGTGAAAGTAAAACAAAAGGGGGTAAGAGTCTCTTGTTACCTTTAGCTTATTAACAAAATTCGATCCATACCTATGTACAAAAAAAGTTTCAAATAAACCAATCAATCAATGTGGATCAATAGGAGGATATCCTTCCTTACTGATCATCTACATATCTGAATTTTGTAGTATACGAGTCAGGAATTCTTCTTTTGATAGAGGTTTGTTGTAAACTCGCAACCGGTGACCATTCACTAGTAGTGGTGTCTGTTGTTCATCAATTGTCTTTATCCTGATTGAACCATTATCGTAGATAGTTTCAATTTCGTAAGGTCCCATCCAATGGGTAGTTAACTTACCTTTGAAGTTATTGAATCTGATGTCATACAATAGGGCCCAATCTCCTTGTTGAAAATTTTTCTTTTTGAGATACTTGTCATGCCATTTTGTTCTCTGTTCTTGAATGAGGGTAGTCTGTTGAAGTGATTCCTTCTTGGTTTCATCCAACTCATTAAGCTACAAGAGTCTTTGTTGTTGGGCTTCATCCAAGTTCATGCCAAATTGTACTACAGTCCTAAAGGTTTTGATCTGAAATTCTATGGGGAGAAGCACCTTCTTCCCATACACTAACTCATAGGGTGTATGTCCTGTTGTATTCCTCCAGGTAATTCTATAAGCCCATAAGGCTTCTAATAATCTGTCAGCCCAATCCTTATGGTGCAGTTGTACTGTTTTGGTAAGAATGGACTCAATAAATTTGTTGGTAGATTCTACTTGTCCATTTTCTTGTGGATGATAGGGTGTAGATTTTCTGTGTTTGATTTGGTACTTTTCTGTAATAGCTTTGACTAGATGAGAGGTAAATTGAGTTCCCTGATTAGTCACAATTTCTCTAGGTACACCAAATCTAGTAAAGATATCATTAAAAAGGAAATCTACCACTAATTGTTCACTTGCGGTTGGTAAATATTTTTCTTCAACCCATTTAGTCACATAGTCAGTGCATACGAGTATATACTTTTTCCTTTTAGATGTAGGGTTAATGGGCCCTACCAAATCTAATGCCCATTTCTCAAATGGTTCAATAACTACTTGGGCTTGAAGTGGAATTTGGTCTTATGCAGTAGGCTTACCCATTCGTTGGCATTCATCACAATTGGATACATAGGTTTTAACATCTCTGAAAATATGGGGCCAGTAGTAACCTGATTGCAGAACTTTGTAAGCAGTTCTTTTTTCTGCGAAGTGTCCTCCACAAGGGCCATCATGGAAGGCTTGTAAAATATCATGAATTTCATCTTCCCTTACACATCTTCTGATCACCAAATATGGTAATGTTTTGTAGAGGCAATCATTGTGCCACATGTAATTTGCACTTAGTTGAATTACTTTCTGTTTTTCTCTAGGGGACAATTTCTAAGGCATCTTCCCTATCAAAAGATAGTTAGCGACATCTGCATACCATGGAGTGAATGCAGAAATAGAAAATAAATTTTCATCAGGAAAGGTATCTTTTACTGGTGCATTATCTCCTAGATGAATCATTCTAGATAAGAAATCAACCACAAGATTATCTTTACCAGGTCTATCAATAATGTTGATATTAAACTCTTGTAATAATAAGAGCAATCTTGTAACTTTAGGATTTGTTACAGGTTTGTTCATTAAGAATCGGATGGTTGAATGATCAGTGTGTACAAAATCTTGATATCCTATAATATAGTGTCTAAATTTATTGATAGCATGGACTACAACTAGCAATTCTTTTTCTGTGATCGTATAATTAACTTCAGCTGGAGACAGATTTTTACTGATGAAGTAAATAGCATAGGGCATTTTATTTTCTCTTTGTCCAAGGACTGCCCCAAGGGCTGTGTCTGAGGCATTGGTACAGATATGAAAAGGAAGGGACCAATTTGGTCCTCTTAATATAGGGGTAGTTGACAATTTCTGTTTTAGAATTTCAAAAGATATTTGACATTCATCATCCCACTTAAATTCGACTTCTTTAGATAATAATTTAAATAAAGGGGTAGCTACTCTTATGAAATTTAGAATGAATCTTCTATAGTAGCCAGCATGTCCTAAGAAGATTCAGACTTCCTTTTGTGAGGAAGGTATTCTGATTTGTGTGATGATATAAATTTTTGTCGGATCAACTCTCATGCCAGAATGGGAAATGTGATGTCCCAAAACAATACCTTCAGTGAGCATCATTTTTTATTTTTCATTACTTAAGGAAAGATTAGTTTCCTTACACCTAATTAAGACTTTTTCTAAACCGGCCAATGCTTCCTAGAAGTCTTGTCCATGGACTGTAAAGTCATACATGTAGACTTCCACACAATCATTGGTGAAGTCAAAGAAAATGGCTAGGATAGCTCTTTGAAAAGTGGCCGGGGCATTCCAAATTCCAAAAGGGACCACCCTAAAAGCACATGTGCCCCAAGGGCAAGTGAAAATGGTCTTCTCCTGGTCTTCGGGTGCTATTTGTATTTGGTTGTAACCACTAAACCCATCCAAGAATGAAAAATACTTCTTTCCGGACAGGGTATCCAGCACCTGATCAATAAATGGTAAGGGAAAGTAATCCCTATGGGTGGCTTTGTTTAACTCCCATAAGTCTACACATATCCTCCACTTACCATTTTTCTTGGGAACTATGACAAGTGGAGATACCCATTGACTATCTGAAATGGGGTATATGAGATTAGCTCGAAGGAGTTTTTGTAATTCCTCTTTTATGATATCTTTAAGGGATGGATTCATCCTTCATTGAGGTTGTCTAACTGGTCTGATTTGGTCATTAGTGTAGATGTGATGTGTGCATGTGTTAGGGTGAATTCCTTTCATGTCTGCATAATCCCATGCAAAGGCATCAAATTGTCTTTGGAGCATTTCAATCACTTGTGTCTTTTGTTCTAGTTCCAAACTAGAGTTGATATACAAAGGTTTTCTTGGGCTGATCTCAACAAGTTCAGCAGTTTCTTCCTTGTTTGAGTAAGTTGGTGATAAAGTATATAAATGGGTGATATCAGGGTGCCAAGTTTGTTGAAATTTGGAACTAAAAATATGTGACAATTCTGCAAAAGACCTTGGGTATTCAATGCAATTTGTGTCAGCCAAAAATAAGCTTAAGACTTGTTCATCTAATTGTTCTTGTATTCCTTTTACTTGTTCAAGTGTTAACAGAGGTCTGATGCAATATTCCTCTCCATAAGGGTTTTCTAACCAAATAGGTATTTCATGTGCCGGTTGGGCAGGAGAAAAGAGAACAAGTTTTTGGCTATGTGTGCCATTGGATATAGTCAGCTCACTAGACCGACAACTGATAAAAGCATCTGTTGTGGCCAGCCAAGAACGACCAAGAACCACAGGGTGTCCTGGTTTGGAGGATGATTTAGAATAGATGACTAAAAAGTCTACTAGATATTCCCAAGAAGCTAGGGTGACTGTGACATCATCTAGACTTCCTGCAAGGTTGATGACTGACTTATCTGCCAACTTGATCATGGTTTGGGTTGGTCTTAACTGATTGATTTGGAGCTTCTGCATAGTGTCAAAAGGCATTACATTAATAGTTGCACCCAAATCAATGAGTGTGTTTGGTAGAGAAATGCCATTAATTTCAATAGTGACTACTGAATTTCTAGGGTCATTATATTTGTATGGCATTTCAGAAATGAATTCAAATAATTGTCCTACTACCTGAACAAGGGGAGGTTCCTTCTTCTTCCTTCTTGGTTTCTTAATGAAAAGATCCTTTATGATTTTGGCATATATAGGAATGTCCTTAATGGCTTGTAGCAGAGGTATTTTTATGCACACATTTCGTAATTCATCTTCTATATCTCTGTGCAAGGGTGGGTCAGGTTTCTTTACTAATAGTCTTTCGGGGTAAGGTGGGAGATTGATTTGTTGGGGTACCCATACATACTGAGAAATGATTGGGATAGGAGGATAGGTCTCTTCTTCTGCAGGGGTGGTTTGAGTGTTTTCTTCCTCAGAATTATTATCATTTTCTTCCTGAATTAATACTGCAGGATCTGATTAGTTTACCACTTTCCCCGATCATAGTTGAATTTCATAGGTGGGAAAGGTTTGAACTTCTATATTCTGCACAGGGTGGGTGGGTCGATTATTGGGGTTAGGGAATAGCTAGGCAGGGATTGTTGTTGGTCTCGGAGGATTGTGGGCAGCTTGGTTTTGTGGTTGTTGATTGGCATTTATAGATACTTCCTGCTACTGATGAGGGTTCAAGGGGGTTGTAAATTTTTGTTGTATAGGAGGTGGGAGTAAAGCTTGCATCTGTGGTGGATTGAATCCAGGTAGTAATTGGGAAATGTTTGCAGGGTACTATGACTATGTAGGGTAAGTGGGATTTCCATACATAGGTCCCCTCCAACCTTGTTGCCAAGGTTGAGTTTGTTGAGGTGTCCATTGTGGATAGGTCACTAGTGAAGGACCCCATTGTTGCTATTGATATTGTGTATTAGGGTCATAAAATGTATTGGGGTTTTGGGCTCTCCAAGGTCTTCTAGAAGGATATGGTTGTTCTTGTGAGACTCCTCCTCCCCTACACATGGCTTGTAGTTCAAGCAAGGTTGGACACTCATATGTGGGGTGTTCTAGTGTACACAGACCACAGATTTCTATGACATTTAAAGGGAATTCTTTCTCACCGTGCTTCCTTTGGCATCTATGACAAAATATTGCTAAAGCAACCTCTTCTTCTTGTTTCTTCTTCAATTTCAGAGTATCTAACTGGTTACTTATTGTGCTCAAGATGTTTGTTTTAAAGTTCTCCAATAAGTTTCCTAACTCAGTTCTAGTGACAGTCCCTAAGTTTTGTTTTGTATTTCTGCTAAAAGGATCTCTTGGTCCTTTGCCTATTTTAGCTTGTCCTCTTGAGTACCTCCTACAGTGATCTGCAATTTCTGAAAAAGGCTTTTGGTGTACATCTCCTGAACTCAACATGTTTAAAAATTCTATGCAATCATCCTTAAGACCTTTCAAGAATACAGTTCTTACTATAGCTGGGTCTATGGTGAATAGTTTTGATTTCTGATAGTTGTATAAGAACCTTTCTAAGTAGTCTTCAAGACTTTCATCTTATGTTTGCTACATTTTAAAAATGTCATTTTTAACATTATCCTTACAATAGTCTTGGTATTTTCGTAAAAATGTGTTTTTCATTTGATCCCAAGAGAGGATTGTATTTTCTCCTAAGTTCATGAACCATCTTAAGGCTGAATCTTTCATTGTAGTAGGAAAGAGCTTAAGTTTTGGGGCATTGTCTGAGTAGTTATAGCTTATACATCATATGTCAAACTCAAATAAAAATAAATCTGGGTCTTCAGTTGACATACCTCTGAAAGTGGGTAATGATGATAGTGGGATATTCTTCATGCTAATGTTTATGGAAATATCCAAGATTGGAAACCCAAAGGTTTCAGTCTCTGTGGCTTCATTTGCTTCTTCTTCTGCCATTCTACTAATGGATGGTTCAGAAATTGGATTTTTTGTGTCTCCTAAATGTTCAGCAGACTCACGTTCTGCCTATCCCAATACTAATTCTTCCATTTTAGGTTCTCCTTCTGGAGCCTCGCTGGCTCTCCTGGAATTTTCTGTTGGTGGTTTTTTTCCTACACCAGTGTCAGTTGGATTAGTGGGGGGTTTTTTTTTTTAATCTTTCGAGCTTACAAATCTACCCTTGTTATCTCTATATCTATGCATAAAATGGAAATTTGATTCTTTAGCTGAATTGAAATCCTAATTCTATCTAGAAGGTAAGAAGGAAACTTGGCTTTGGAGAACCCCACTCTAGTGGCTACGTGTATTTTCACTCACGTCTTAAACGTTTCATCCTCCTCCCTCAAGCAGCCTTTTAAAAACATTAAAATTTATACAAACAATCTAAGCTAAAAATTACTTCCTACCATTTGCAACTCCCCGACAACAGTGCCAAAATGTTGTGTTGCTTATATGTTTAGTATAATGCACTCATTAATTATCAATCTGAGATTTGTAATCAACAGAGTTACAAGACACCAGTAAGAAAGGTAATTTCTAATGTCACGAGTATAGAACTAAGCTAGATTATGCATACTAGAAACAAAACAAACCAGCAAATTGAAATGCACTTTGGTTGTCTTTCACAGAGAGGCTATCTATTCCATTATGGCACATGCAAGTATGAGATGGAATTGATTTGATAGATCAACTCTGATATCTGACCCAGAAAACTAACTATGCAATCCACACTTCTGAAAGGAAATCACACATCAATCATCAAAGCATAGCATGGGTAGTTCAATAGTCAATATGTTGGTTTTGTTGTGGTTCTCAATGAACTTTACTAGTTCCTATCCAAATAGTCTTGACTACTGCTGCCAACATCTATGATCACTCAAGGAAATCAAATTCATGAGAACAGAAATAGGGCATATCCAAAAATAGAGCAATTAAAGATCTCTAAGTAATTATATAATGGAAATCCTAGTCTAAGGTGTACTGCTATCATCTAATAGTGTTAAAGCTTTAGCTAATTTAATGTTTATACTACTGAAAACAAATGATGCTGCTAATATACGAAGAGGCTGACCTTTGTTGGGAAGTAGGCCCTTGCCACTTCAACAGGTCAGCTACTAAAGTCTACAGGAGGCTTGTCTTCAACACACACATTACTCTCACTCACATTTCAAAACATAAAATCAACCTCTCGTTAATAACTCAACTCATACTTCAATCATAAATAATCAGAATATGGAGACAAATGGAATTCTATTAATCTTCAATCATAATCTATTCTGTACTATCACACGCTTCTTTACATATTGGTAATATGCTCACCTCTCTCTTCTACCATCCTTGCCATGACTATTTAATAGTCTTAATCGTGAAACAAAAGGAGGTGAAGTGATTTGCAAATCAATCAGTTGTTAAATTCAATCATTCGGTTACATCTTTAGCTTCATCCTCATGACATAAAGTGCATGAGGATGAGGCAATCAACAAAATGTTCTTATCATATCCTTGCTAAAACAAATAGACGTCCACCAATTGGCTTAGGTGAGATCTGGAGCTTAACTTAGTGCATTAGGCTCTTCCATATTGGTACTGGATCATAACAGGTAGATGGTACCAGATCATGACAGCGCACAAAGGGTGGTATCGGATCATGACAATGCGTGAAAGGTGGTACCGGATCATGATAGTGCATGAAAGGTGGTACCGGATCATAATAGTGGGAAGCCGTTGGTACCAGATCACAACAGAGGCTATTTTAGTACCGGATGCATTTGGTACTAGATTCAGACAGCAGCAATCTTGGTGCGCAGGTACCGAATAGCTGAGTTGGTATAGGAACGATGGATATCTAGAGGTCAAAGATTTATATATGACAAATTGGAGCATTAATACATGAAATATTAATTCCCTAGCTCAATAAACTACAAAATGCATGAATTAACCATATTGTACCTTATGACTTTATTGTTGGCTAATGGTACCGTTCTTGTCATTCACCCAAGCTTTAGGTAGGCCAAAAAGGTATAGATAAGGAGTATAATACAATAATGGGGATGTCAATTTTGGGTCTCAACAGGATTGTTAAGAACCAAATATCAATATAGCATAGAAAAACCTCAGAATAAGTACTCAACGCCTTGAAAAAGAGATAATTTCAGATAATAAGCCTCTTCGAGGGGGAAACCTACTTTTACTCCACATAAATGTTCAAGTACAAGATGATTCCAAATGAAAATGTCTCCTTGGTATATATAGGAGACTAGGAGGTATAATTACAACTAATGGAATAAAGCCAACATAAATAGAATAACATATGCCCCAATTAAGGGGTAATGAGCCAATATTAGGGCTTAACATGCCCCTCCCCTTGAGACAAGTGTTGTCCACAATGCTTGAGTAACTATGGATGCTTTTGTATAAAAGACACATCTTCCCAAGTGGAATCTTTATCCAGTAGTTTCCTCCATTTAATGAGATACTCTGAAATGGATCTATTCCTTAGTTGGCGAATTCTTATTTCATTGATGGCTTCAGGATCCAATATGATTTTTCCTTCCTCGTCAAGTTCTGGAAATATAACTTGAACTGGGATCTTGTCACCTATAACCTTCTTTAAGCATGAAACATGGAATACTGGGTGTACTCATGAAGATGCAGGCAACTCCAATTTGTATGCCATAGTACCAATCTTTTGCAACACCTTATAAGGGCTATAGTAGTTTGGTGATAATTTATTATCCTTCTTGGCTTGCTTGAGGGAAATATGTTTGTATGGTTGTAGTCTTAAAAGCACCCAGTCCCCTACTTCAAAACTTCTTTCACTATGATGTTGATCTACTTGGTGTTTCATGCAATTCTGTGCCATGGTCATGTTGTCCTTTAAGATTTGGAGAACTTGTTGTTGATGCTTGATGTGATATTCCACTGCTTGAACCTTAGATTTTTCTTTTAGAGAAGAAGTGATGAAAGGAGGGTGGTATCCATAGAGTCCCATAAAGGGTGTCATTTTTGTTGCAGTATGAAAGGAAGTGTTATACCACCATTCTGCCAAGGATAACCATTTGAACCATTTGTTTGTTTATCAGAGACACAGCAACGAAGGTAGCATTCCATACATTTGTTCACTACCTCAGTTTGTCCATCAGATTGAGGATGATAGGATGAGCTATGATCCAATTGAGTACCCAAACAAGAAATTAATTCTATCCAAAAATGTCCAGTGAAGATGGGATCTCTTTCACTTACAATAATCTTTGGGCTGCCATGTAGCTTTTGAACTATCTCCATGAATGCGGTGGCAATTGTACTAGCTTTGAAGGGATGAGAGAGTGCACAAAAGTGTGTTTACTTGGTCAGTCTATCAAAAATCACCATGATGACACTCTTTCCTTCAAACTTCGTTAATTCTGTGATGAAATCCATGGAAACCTCCTCCCAACGCTGACTTGGGATGGCTAATGGTTTTAAAAGACCCAGGGTCTTAATTGTTTCCACCTTATTTTGTTGGCAAACCAAACATTCTGCCACAAACCTTTGAACATCATCTTTAAGTCCATCCCAAAAAAAATCCTTCTTGAATCTATGGTAGGTTTTCAAAAATCCCGAGTTCCCTCCTACTGGAGAGGTGTGCAATTCCAATAGTACCTTTTGTTTGAGTTGGAAGTTCTTATATAAATATAAGCAATCTTTGTACCATAGTGAATCATTTTTCCATGTAAATGTATCTGATGCACTGGAATTCTGCTGCAACCTTTGAATGAGAGTCCACACTTTTTCTTCATTCTTATATTCATCTCTTGCTTCTATTATCCAATCGAGTTGGATGACCGAGATAGCACAGAGAAAGGCCTCAACAAATTCATCCTTTCTTCAGAGTGCATCTGCCACAACATTTTGCTTCCCCTTTTTATAGACGATTTCAAAATCATAACCCAATACCTTGGTTACCCATTTTTTTTGTTCTTCTAAAGATAGTCTTTGTTCCAAGAAGTATTTA
>ML815484.1:194335-208205 GCA_009831015.1 Picea engelmannii | reverse complement strand
GCGCGGTGAGTCGTGACAGTGTCCCGAGGGACTTTGATTACACCATGGTTACTACGTACCTCCCGAAGGGGATACATGCAGTTAGAACGCAACAAGATAATATCACGACGTTGAAGTTCAATGACTTCAACCTAGGAGACCACAAGAACCATAGTATGCTCGCTGCTTATAAATACTTGACCAAGACGAAGGGGAAGAACTCGAAAATAATCCCCCAACCATGGACTATGAACCTCGCGCAGTCCACCCTCCTGAATGTAATGAAGATTCCACACTTTGGAAGGCACCAGGAGGTTAACGCATGTGTTAAGCTCCTTCTCTCATGTTAATATGGTGGCTACCTATGGCTAGATCGACGCAACATAGTTGATCCGACACTGATCCATAGGATCATTGGATTGAGTATGCTGGGACCCGACCCACAGGACTTCTACCCAGGGAAGGCTACAAATCACACATTGGAACAAAATATCAAAGACACATATGGCGATGTAGAAAAGAGAACGTGAGGCTACAAGGTAGCTTCCATCCAGAATGGCTCAGTGCACCTAGCCTGGCAGCTGATCGCAGGAAATCTTGTGAGAAAGAACAAACCTACATAGGTCACAGGATTCATTGTTGACCTCGTCGGGAAATGTGTAGAAGGATTCCAGATGAACTGGGCCAAGCACTTGTTCAACCAGCTGGAATTAGACTGATGCGAAGCTCAGGATCAGAGCTATGAGTTCCACTTTAGTTGGTTCCTGATCCTCATCGCATTTACAGCTTGGGCGATGCTGGAAGGTGCGACCTTCCCAGACATTGAGTCATTCGAGCCGCTCACTATGAAGTTCACCACGCTCTAGTACTCGAGCGATATGGGAAAATAGTGGCAGTCGAACACGATCTTTCATACATATTATCTCCAACTGAAGAGGGCTATCGAAGTTGTCCCTCGCATGACGCCAAACACCCTGCATTGGTTTTGACCCCTCATGAAGTTCTGTGCAGATCTACACTTCATTTATATCATTGTGTGCATATATGAGAATAAAGAAGAGCTTCATTCATACTACAAGCTCATAGAGGAGGACCTCGAAGAGATTACCAAGGAATGGTCTGCAGAGCTCCTCATCCCCGTTGAACCCACAGAAATGTTAGGCCCTAAACTAATTGGTAGCCCTAAGACCACTCATAAAGCAAAGGATACTCATGGACCCAGCAAAAGGAAGAAGACCGAAGAGGTCCGAAACTTGAGCAACGCATCGGAAGAAACTGCTTCAATATCACCTAGCTGAGGGGGTGATGACGAAGTAGATCAAGAAGAGACCAACGAAAAAGAAGATCAGCAAAAGCAGGGCGAAGTAACACCGCCTAGGGATCCTGTTGATGAGGCTAATCCCTTGAAGAAAAGGAAGGTTTCCCCCACGAAACCGACTTCCCAGAAGAAATCCAGAGCCACCTTAACTAAGATGCAGATTGTCCTCACTGTAGATGACTTCGACTTCATCATTGCAGCTGTAGCAGATGCCTCACAGGACATCTTGCAGAAACATGACGTCAAGCAAGAGGAGATGTACGACATGATCGAGGTTGAACTCAGATGGGTACAATATGCCCTTCAATCTAGCCGTGCAGTATCCACTGCACCCCCACCATCAGAAGAACCATAGTTGGGAGATGAGCCTGCCCAACTCCGCAGACTAGCTGATGTGACTGAAGCACACCTTCGTCTAGCACAAGCTGAGAAATACCAGGCCACAATGGCCCTGAAACAAGCCCAAGAAGAAATGGTATAGCAATGTCGGGTCGCACAAAAGAAGAAGGATGACCTTCAAGCCAAGTTTGAAGAAGAGAGGGCACAGGTCAAGCAAGAAAAAGAGTAGTTGCTCGTAGAGAAGCTTGGATTCAAATAAGTAGTTGACAGAGCACTTCGCTCTATGACAGATTTAGAGCCAAAGGCAAAAGACCGAGTGGAGAATCAAGTAGCGCAGCTGACGGAAGCTATCCAACAGATTCAACAAAGAATATCAGACTTAGAGCTATGAACAGTTCCCACCACTCCATAGGATGTATGAGATCAAAGAGAAGCAATTGCTCGAAGCACAGTTGAGAGAATCAAGTCCCTCGCCATGGAATGTAAATAGCTAAGTGATCATAGTGCCCGGACTTATGAGCGACTCACTGAGGATCCTGAACTTAAGGCATTGGAGTCACAGCTCTAGGAGGCAATGTAGCAAGCAGAAATAGTATAGGTGCAGTTGAAGCCCCTGTCATCCGCTGAGAGGATGAAGCGATCCCAAGAACATCGCATTTCTCAAAAACAAGTCCACACCATTCAAAGCAAAGTCATGGAAGTGACTGGAAGGCTCCAACCAACACAGGATGAGGTTGGCCAACTATTCGCAGAGATTGAAGGCCGAGGAGCAGAACTGGAGCAAGTCGTCACTGCAGTCAAACAACGCTTAGAGGGACCTGTCAACGAAGTAGTTATCCAAGAGTTCGTCGAGCAGGAGGTCGTGGCGCAACAACATGTCAAAGAAACTAAAGCTAAGATCAAGGATTTTGAAGCAGAGCTACCGAGACCAGAGTGACTCGGGACAAGACACAGGTGAGTGTTGGGGACCTGTTGGCCCTTGACCAAGTTTTGAGGATCCTTGGTCATGATTGACCTATTTTTGGGACTTTTACAAGCTCTCAAAGGCGGAGCGCAAGTCGAAGCAGAGATTGTGAGATCTCGGCCCCTTTTTAGGGATTTTTGGGTTTTGGGCTTATGTAATGGGTATGGGGATGTCAACCCATGGGTTTACCCATGTTTAGTCCATCTTTGTAATGTATAAATAGAAGTATAGGTGATGTAAGAGAAGGTGGGAGAAGAGATTTTTGGTGCTATGCTAAGTGCAAGCGATGATTGTAATTTGTTTGTGCATACTGTGTGAGATTTGCAAGGCTAAGTGCAAGTGATTGTAAGAGACTACGAAGAGGCTTTGTGTTGTAACTCGAGGAAGGACGATCTAGCGTAGTGCACCCAGATCTCATGTCCTCTGTGGAGTAAGATATCATGGCTATGTGCATGTAGAAGATTGACAGAAAGAAATAAAGAAGAAGAGTTGGTGGGCGTAGCCCCAGGGTGGGGGTGAACCACGTATATCCCGTGTTGTGGTTGCTTTGTACTTTATGGTTATTCTCTTGTTTATGTGGTTAAATGCTTAGTGCATTGATATATTCTTAGAAGAATCTAATATGGTAGCTTAGTGTTGAATAATGTGAATGAATGCTAGATCTGGTCTATGTTTATATGCTTAGTGCTTGAATCTATTGGATGTGTGTGAATATTGTGTTGATCTATTATTAGGGTTTAGTTGCGTTGTAAACTAAGACTGAATATTAATGAACTATAGTTGCTAAGTGCTATATTAAGGTGTTAAAATCATAGATCTGTGTCCCAACTAAGGTTGCAGACATCTGAGTCCTGCAACCACCCATACCTCTACCTCGGGTGAGACTTCACCTACTTCGCAGGTGTTGATGAAAGGGTCGGTAGTTAGGGTTTTGTTGGTGCGCTATTGTAAGTGTTGAACCCTGGTTTTTCCCCTGTGCCAACACTATGTGACTCTAAAAAGTTGGGCCATCCATCCAACACGACGAGGTATCAACAACATGCCTATATTCATAAAACAAATAACCAGATTGCCACATAATCGTGCTTAAAACTCTGTGACTGTTTCTGAGTGTGGAAACCAAGCTATCCATATTATACACAGTGCGCAGCCATTAAAACCCCACGATGCAACATCTCCATTTTACAAAACCAAACACACAGTCACATTAATAACTCAACCCATCGTGTTGAGCCATCAATCTAATACAGTATTGCTTCGATTTAGTCAAACTGTAATCAACTATGTTGTGTAAAACTCAAGCTTATACAATCAAACAATCATAAGCATACAGTGGATGTAGTTTCTACAGTCATCCGGGTTGCAATAATCATTTGGCCCCAAAAGGAACTAATGGTTACATTGGCCATTATTTCATTATGTAGAAACACCACACACACAACGCGGTATGCATGAGCAACATTAAGCAATCGTAACCAATGTCAGCTAAACATCCAAATAATCCTTAGTGCAAAAATACCAGTGACTATGTATCAACCAACCAATTCACCATTGTCGTAAAATCAATCGACCTAACAAGTTGTGGCAACCATGCATACCCACGCATAAATTCGAATTGGGGAAATGACCCTCTCAATTAACAATACCGAGTTATTAAACATAAGGAGAGTGATTGTGTGTTTTGAATTGTGTAATTAACCACACAGGGTTTACCATTGTTATAACAGAGGTCGTGACTAGATACCAAACCAACACGACTGGCACATGATCAACTGGGTGAGTCGATACTCAAATTAGTCGACAATATACAACCATCCAACAATAACCAAGTAGTAAACCCGATAAGCCAGGCCAGTCTTCTCTATCAACCTTCAGACTGTAGGGATAATGGTTTATTCTGTAGCCAACACAGGGAGAACAGAGCTAACTCCTTGTAATGGTGAAACCTCCGATGCCAATGACGCATACACAAAGAGAACCACGACTCATTCGTGGACATGTAACAAATCCCATGACAGGGGGCTATAATAGAGGAGCAAGACTCCAACTCATCCAGTAACGATACTTAACACACACAAGGTATAACCCTCATGGTTCTCCAGTCAAACAACCACAACGTTGAAGTGAAGATAGGGCCGAGAAGTTAAAAAAAAAAACCACAGTGCGACCCTTTAGTGGTAGAAACAAACCAATGCCCAAGTGAACAAACCCAGTGACACAGAGTACCTTTAACCATTAAACCCACAAAAACCAAAGACTAGATGTAGTGACAAATGTGTGAGGATAGCCAGCCAACCAAAACCAACAAAACCCTCCAACTAAACTAGCCAAGATCACAGAGAGCCCTTATGGTTGCTAACACCCAGGATGGCCCAATACATTGAAACTTCATATATTTATCACAGACAAACCCACCAACAATTCATTTCAAGAACACAATTTTACACAGTTGCAATACTTAAGGAAAACACAGACCAATACACCCGATCCATTAACCATTTCATAACAGAGCAGACTCATGAATGGCCAAAAAAAGACATAACTATAATTGAACTCCTTAAAACGCGAGCTGGCCGAGTGGTTCCCCTCTGCTAAGAAAACAAAGCATAACCACAACAACAAGATTTCATAATAGCCCGACTAGGGTGGCGGCCAACGGAAGGAGTAAAAGTGACATGCAGTAAATGCAAGTCGCCTCCACCCACAGTCAATTAAGTCACTAGTACAAGCCAGCCAATAATCCATTAACTCAATTAATTAGACTATGCATCGGAACAATCAACCATTAAAACTAATAGCGTGATCCATATCAACTCATTCCATAAAATAATCACCGAGCATATCAACTATGTAACTCAAACAAAATCGCATAGCTATTAACGTCCATTTCCTTGTCAAATGTGCCACCAACATCCCATCCTTCCAAATATACCATATTCATATTACCAATATAACTCAATCAAATCACATAGCCATTAGTTTCTAGATAGGATTTAACCATAATAAATTTAATCTTTCATGCATGTAGTATAGCATAGCTCAAATTCTTCCCCTTGCAATTGTTGCATTGTTTCTTTGTTTTTGTTTTTTTCAACTATCTTTCATGTATGTGGTAAAATTGCATAATTAGATCCCTTTTATTTTGCATTTGTTATAGTATTTTTTCCTTCCTCCAAACTGCCTTTTATGTATTTTCACTAACATGTTTGTTGTGCAGGAGTCATAAAGACATATAGCAATGGTATCAATCAATAGCATAGGCCGTAGTAACATAATGAACCAATACTTCATAAGCTCAATCATAGCCAGTAAAAACAAGATCTCATCAACCATGTAAGTCATGTCACACATCATCACAACATCAAATATGAACAGATCTGATCTTCAATAATTCAAGGGGGTCCCACCTACTAGTATTATTTAGATTTTATAATAATAGGCTTTAGCAACATTTTGCGAGCAAAACCTCGTTTATGATTTTAATCGTTAACAAACTGGCGACTCCATAGGGAAATTTGTTTTCAACAGATTTAGAACTCATAATTCATGGTTCCGCAGACCAAGAATGGTAATTTCAGAAGACGTAACCATAATAATTATGCAACAAGGGTAAGTGAGCGGATTTAATGGAAAAATGACCGGGAATTAGGGAATAATTTATGAAAAATGTTAACTATGAGGGGGTTCATCCCTGTATGCATAATCATTCAACCAGAATCGTCTCTTATTTCAAGGAGAAAAATTGATGGACCTGCTCTTTTATTTCTCAATGGACGAAGAAATGGAGAGAAGAAGTGGGAGATAACCGATCTCTTTACAAGACAACAGTGGAAATATATAACAATTTCAAGGGTCCTTCAAAGGAGACATCATAACAGTTGTGTAAGATTGATTGTTATTGACTAATAATGCTTCGCAGGAGTGTCATTGTGGCAGGATTGATCCAACATCTTATTTTGACCATTCTTACTAAAAGATGATACGGACAAAAATCATAACATAAGTGACAATGCAGAAATTAAAACAACAACAATAAAAGACAAAAATGAAGAAGACAGCAATAAAATTTTAACTCATAAAACTGAAGTCAAACAAAAAAGGAAGCACAAAAAAAAAAATGAAAGCAAAGCTAGGCTACTAGTATACAGAAAACCCAGATAGCATTAGAACTTTTCATGTCGGTCCCTCGCAATATTTCAAGCGGGGGCTGTTAGCCTTGTAGGAAAACAATTGATCTTGTAAATATTTTAAGATATAAGAGTTAGTGTCCAAGAAAAAAGTAATTTGGAAAGGACCGAACACTTGGAAATATGATGTAATCATCAGTCCCTTGACGTACACAATTAAATCATCAAGATAAGCATGGAGACTGACTAATTCATCGAAAGTTGTGTGTATAGGCCTTTTAAAGGTGGTACTTTCATCAAGTAAGCCAAAAGGTAGGCATTTGTAAAACATAGTATCACAAATAGTAACAAAAGTGGTTTTGTGAACATTTTCCCCCTCTACCTTGATTTTATTGTAACCCAGAATTTCACCAAGTAAGGGCTTCAGTTGGAACTCTACAACCTGCTGCAAAATCATTCTTGTATGGAGGGGGGGAGAAGGATTTCTCGTAATGGCCTGACTGAAGGTGAGAAGATGAATGCAGGTTCTAGTATGATCTGTGGTCTTTGAAGCAGGTACCTAATTTGGAACCCGTTTAGGGTGGAATAAAAAAATAATCCCAGTCCTTAAGAAATTCTCCAACTGCCTCTGAAAAACTTCTTTGAGCGCAGAGTTAACAAGTCCTTGTTTTTTCCTAGCTGGTTTCATAGTATGTTGAATAAGACCAGGATCAAAACCACGAAGATCCTCATAAGACCAAGAAAAAACATTTTGAAATCTACCGAGTAGCTCGGTAGACTTCATTTCTTCTTTATCATAACATTGGACATTTATTTTAACATTTGTTGAAGATTTAGGTATCCTAATGTTCATGGAGGTGGTTTCAACCACCTTCTTTCGTAAATCCTCTTCTTTCTGTTCTTCTTTATTTTCTACATCACTCGATGGAAACGAACTCTCAAGAGGAGTTAAGCCCTCAGGAATCTTATGATTTTCTATGGCTATAATATCCTTGAGCTTAGGAGGTTCATCTTGAATGAAAGCATAGATGCCCTCATCGTTAGGGAGGGCTTTCCAGGATCCTACATTATTAGGAATATATGGAAGATATAGAGATTGAAAAACACAATCAAGCATGTGAGACAAAAGTTATTGATTAGTAGGGGTTGCAAAGACATCTAACTAATCAACCATTGAATTCAACTCCCTCTTAACATGAGTGATGTTGAAAGATAAAAGGTTCAAGATAAGCACCCAAAAAGTTTGGGAGTATCGTTCTATCAGCTTGTTTCTAAGGGGGCACATTTTCCGTATCAAGTTCACAACAAGCTCAGAATCTCTGAAACCTGAAAGGTGACCACAACCAAAATTAAGGGCGTTTTCAATGCATAATAATAAAGCTTCGAACAAAATGACATTGTTTGTACAGGGAAACTCTAACCTGTAAGACAAAATATGAATTTTTCCTGCAGGGGAAACCAAGATAATACCAGCCCCATTACCTTCATTAGAGAGTGAACCATCAAAGTGCATGTGCCACATATCATATTCTAAATCGATTTGTTCCAAAGGAGTATTATCCTCTTCAACAAAGATGGAATACACTCCTAGGTCTTCTTCGATATAGTTTACACTAGATTGCGGAACACTCTCTATATAGGGTGAAATCCTTCCTTCTCTAAGGACTATGATGTTCTTACCATTCTAAGGAATAGATAAATGTGTCCCATCGAGTGAGAGGCATCCACCTGTTAAGGCTTTCCAGTGCCTTCCCAAGATAATTGAGTAATTGCTTACATGCATATCAATTACCTGAATGTTGAGGGTTGTTCTTATCTCAGGATGAACGCATAAAACCAAGGTCATGTCCTTAATCTCGCCTATGGTTGTTTTTTGTAGACTATTATAGGAGAGAATGGTTATGGAGTTTTCATTTGTACAAGACAAGCCTATCTCTTCCATAATAATCTTCGGCATCACACTGGGGCCCGAACCACCATCAGTGAGGCAACAATGGGCAATCTTATCCATAATCTTTACAGAAATATAAAAAGAGGGATTTTTATAGGGTATCTAAAGTTATGTACACCTACTTTATTTACAGAAGAATCCTCTTCGTTTACCTTTTCAGAAAGATTGGCTACAACAGAAGCTTTTCCTTCCATGAATTGTTTCAGATGCATCTGTTGTTCAGGGATGACAACCATGTCTAGAAGGGTTGCATCTGCTTTGATGTTGGCCAACTGATTCAAGATATTGTATTTGGAAGAGGGGGAAGGAGGAGTGATTCCTTGACTCTCAGGAACTTTAGGAACCTGGAGAGTAGTAGCGGTTGCGAATGAGCTTGGGCTAGAAAAACTGCGGGGAGGATCAAATTTTCCTTTGGGAGTATAGGCCTTGTTCCTAGTGTTGATGACCATGACATCCTCTGGCTCTACAAAATCTAGGACAACGATAGTATCTTCTGGTATTTTACCAAAGATCTTATCTCTAGCACTCTTCTTTACCTCACATGTAGTTTCTTCGTGGTGTTCCTCGTAAAAGTTACACCAACTCAGAGGCAGGATAGCTTTGGGCTGAAAATTGTTTTCAACCAGAATTCTAAAGGGGGGTGCAAAAGAGGATGAAGCTCCAGGGCTGAGAGGGGAGACAATACCCTTTTGCTCAAATGCTATCATACAATTGTTCATATCTTGTACTAGATGTAAGAGAGTGGACATGTATGCCTGTCTAATTGATTCTCCCTGGGGAAGACTAGTTCTTCCAAGATGTTATTCATACTTTGAGAAAGTATGCAGAGTGGAACCGAGATTATCAATGACCTTTTCCTCAAGCCTATGACGGTAGGGGGAAGGCAATGCATTATAATAATGCATGAAAGCGGCTTGGTTATGAGGGTGGATAAGTTCGGGGATTTGATTGTACAACTTGGTGAAACGCAAGTTGAAATACTTGATGGTCTCACCATTCTTATAGGTGACATTATTGTATTCCCTTAACTTCTTGGCAGGGCTTTTAGATTGCCCATAAGTGGATCCGAACCAATATATTAACTCCTCCCAAGTAGACAGAATCTTAGGAGGAAGATCAAAGAAATCGGCTGCAACCTTTCCTTCCAAGGAATTGACGAACAAGCGCATGTAGATATCATTGTCATTGGCCCCTATGTTATGACAAGAAATGGAAAATTCCACCAGATGTTCGTTTTTACTGACAGTGTTATTTCCTAAAAACTTAAGCAAGTGCTCTTTAAATTTCGGAAGTGGACGAGTAGCAGGTGCTAGTTTAAGAGGAGAGGACACATACCACAGTGTGGTCGTGGGGTCTTCTTCAAATTGAAAAAACGCATACTTTTTAATGACTTTGGTGGGGTTTGTAGTGGATTGGCTAGGGATACGGTGGCTATATAAGCTACCAATCACTGATGATGATGAAGATTGAGAATATGGAAAAATTCCAGTGCCACTAGAGCCACCACTAGATGCCATCTTGTGGGTGATAGATGAGGGAAAGAAAGACGAGCTGGATGAATCAGATGAATTCCTCCTTAGAGAACTTTGTTGGACAGATAACACAACGTTCCTTCTTCCTATTTCAGCAATAGGATTGATTTCAGGTGACAAGCCTCTTCTTCTTCTAGAAGCATGAGAATCTAAGAACATGAAAGAAAGGCCAAAACTTGAAGAAATAAAAGGGTTACTACTGATTTTCAGGTTGTCGATGTCTAGCCTCCAATTGTTCTTGATTACTAATATCTCGTTAAATCGCTACCCAAGAATGGTTAAGCTTAGCACGGGTCCTGGCAGTGTCTAAAATAGTATGAAACAAGTTCAAAGCAATGTTGGTTTGGTCTTGGAGAGCGGGCTCAAGATTGGGTTGCCTCGCAACAGGAACATTCATTAATAGAAAAACACTCAAAGAATCAATTTCAGAAAAAGAAAGATGTATCGATGAAAATTGAGTATAAAAATTAACTGGAGATATATTGAAGATCTCCCCAGTATAGTCGCCAAATAAATGTTGAGGAAAAGATATGAAATGATCTTACTCAAGCATTTTCAGACTCTGCTTGGCTAGAGAAAAGTAGACGATAATATCACCCTATGTTTATAGCCAACAAAAATAACATCCTAACTCACAAGTATTAATTACGAGTGCTTAGGCTAGTCTTTTATCAATAAGAAGCTTACTGGAAATTTAATTTTTATGTAATTTTCTAAACATGTCAGTTGCTGAAATAAATGTAAAGATAGAATTAAAGTCACCAAGATTATAATCAAGATAGATGAGACATAAATAAATCCTTTATTTCATTCAAATTCACCAAAGAGTCATTTTCTTTACAAAATCTCACACAGAAATTTTGGACCAAAGTCAAACTTAGACATCCCCGATGGAACATATAAAAGGATCTCCAACAGAAAACCAAAACTGAACTCTAAAAGATGGATCAGCTTGCCACAGATTTTTTCCCACTCGACTCTGCACAATAGACTTTGTCAGTCATGAAAATTAATTCACAAATAGACAAGTCTGCATAGACTATCAAAGATAGATCAACACCTTTGAGAAACAAGTGTCTGAATGATGTGATTCATCCCTGAATATTGTTGTCTACAATAAGACACTTCTATCATAAAATATAATTAGGCTTGTGATGAATAATGAATGAATGAAAACTGAACTATCTCAACATAAACTCAAAGAGAAAACCTTAGTATGCTTCTGCTTCTATCCTCCCTTTATTCCTCCCTTTCCTTTTGCTTTTAAACAATTTAGAATTGGTTGAGGTAGTTGAACCAACTCATTAGTTAAGACTCAACCAACTTTAGTTAGGGGGGAAAGTAATAATCATAATAAGGGTTATAATAAATAATAACTAGTAGGTGGGACCCCTTGTGACCCCCTTTAGTTCATAACAATCATAACAATCATAATCATAACCATTAGTTAAGTAAAACACACCTCCTTGTGTCTCCCATCAACATATTCACTTTTGGCAAATTTAGCTCATGATATTTGAAATTATTTTCAAAAATATTACTCCTATATCAAAAATAAAACATGTTGTCCAAAATTTTCTAAAGTCAACTGTCATAAACAATAGATAAAAATACAACTCAAAAACCATATTTCCCACACTGAGATGCAATCTTTCCTTGATTGTTATTGTCACCCTTTGATTTTCCTGAAATTTCCTTTGGCTGTGCAGAGATTTTAGGCCTAATCTCGTTGATCACGTGGGAACAATAGTCCCTCAAATGCATCCAGGAAGACACAGATTGGTCAGAGCCATTGGAGGGTGAGGAAGGGGCAGCAGTTGCTTTTCCTTTGTTAAGGGCATGGTTGGACTCAATTTTCAATCTCTTGCTAGCATGGGAGGATTGCACTGGCGAGTGGTCAGGGGCAGCTTGGAAAATGGGGTTAATAGGCAGAGGAGCAGGCAAGGACAAATTGGGCCAACCACGATGTTGGGAGACTGTCGGGTGGACAATCTCCTGCTATCCATCATGTTCAGGAACCTTGGGTTGCAATGAGACATGAGGAGGTACAAGGATACTGGGGGCTTGCGGGACTTGGAAAGGAGGCCTTTCAGGCCTAGGTTGGACTACTCCCTGCCCAATCCAATTGAATAATCCAACCTGAAACAACTGGCCAAGCTCTTTTGAATCAACATCAAAACATATGGAGAACCTTGGCCTTCTTGGGCCTATGTTCCAATTACATCTACCTTTGTTTCCTCGACCATGGCTACCTCGACTGAAAAAACTCTTTCATGGATGCATGATTGATTAGAAAATAGTCTTTTAAATAACCATACATGACAACTTTTAAAAACATGAAATAGATTTGGCTTAGCAATGTATCAGACTCATGCAATCCAATCCATACAAATGTTTTTACTATTTATCAATGAGAAGGGGGTGAAAAAGGGTTCTGGGATATGCGAGGGGTTTGTATTGAGAGAAACATGATATATTGAGGGGGGAAATAACTGTTGGTTTTCGAGCCTGATTATCTTCCTGATTTAGAGGTCTTTTACTTTCATCCGTGTTTATACCCCATGAAGTATTTACACCCCAGAAGTATGTACACTCTTCCATGCGAGGGAGTGCAGAGGGGGGGTATCCCCTCTGCAGGGTCCGGGGGGGATATCCCCCTGGCTGGGGGGTCTGGGGGCAAGCGGGCCCCCAGCGGGGGTTCGGGGGCGAAGCCCCCGATGCAAAAATTGCCTTGTAAAAGTATATTGTAATTTCATTGTAAATCTGGGCCATTCATTATAAGGTCGCAGATCTAACGATAGAGATTATGTTAGGGTTTTTTTTCCCTAGAAGGAAACCCTCTTTTATGAGGGAAATGTATTGCGGCTATGGATGTTGGCGAGTATTGTATTCTGAGAGAGGAGACTGCGAGAGAAAGAAGAGGAAGTTACAGCGGGTTTTGCTATAGGTTGTATCCCTTCATTTTGCTGGATAATAATAAAGAAAGGACCTGGAAATTTCTCTGGTGGACGTAGCCCACACTGGGTGAACCACGTAAATCTGTGTCTCTCTTGTATTGTGTATCTTCTGTGTTTTGTTTCCGCATTTGTTTTATTTTATTGCTCCGCGGTCCTGTTTTTCTAACAATAACATGGTTATTGTTCAATGACAACAACAATCAACTGTAAAGTAAACCAATAAAACATCACTGTAATCCAAACAAGACACTGCCACTTTCAACTGCTTTAACACCAAAATTCTCTTAACTGTAATCAATCTCAGAACAGGGAGTGAAAAATAAATATGGGAAGGCGACGGGATTTGTAATTAGCAGAAAATGAAATAATGGAAGGGAAGAAGGGTGATTATTGTTCATGAAATTAATTAAGTGATCCATAAAAAATTATGTGAAAGGAGATGCACTAACCAACAATCATTGTGACCAAATAACAATTATTGTGTATTAACTAGTTCATTGTTCATAATCAAATGTCCAACACAGTGCCATCGCAAGACAGTATGCATTTCACACAATCTGTAAAGAGGTTTTGTTTCTTTCATTTATCCAATTTTCATCTTATAACAATTCTCAATGTATGATAGTAACCATTCCCAATCTGCTAATCATCAAATACAACCAATGCCCACACATTTCTTCAATCATCAAATATACCCAAAGAC
>ML815484.1:176721-194235 GCA_009831015.1 Picea engelmannii | reverse complement strand
GAGGAATAAAGGGAGGATAGAAGCAGAAGCATACTAAGGTTTTCTCTTTGAGTTTATGTTGAGATAGTTCAGTTTTCATTCATTCATTATTCATCACAAGCCTAATTATATTTTATGATAGAAGTGTCTTATTGTAGACAACAATATTCAGGGATGAATCACATCATTCAGACACTTGTTTCTCAAAGGTGTTGATCTATCTTTGATAGTCTATGCAGACTTGTCTATTTGTGAATTAATTTTCATGACTGACAAAGTCTATTGTGCAGAGTCGAGTGGGAAAAAATCTGTGGCAAGCTGATCCATCTTTTAGAGTTCAGTTTTGGTTTTCTGTTGGAGATCCTTTTATATGTTCCATCGGGGATGTCTAAGTTTGACTTTGGTCCAAAATTTCTGTGTGAGATTTTGTAAAGAAAATGACTCTTTGGTGAATTTGAATGAAATAAAGGATTTATTTATGTCTCATCTATCTTGATTATAATCTTGGTGACTTTAATTCTATCTTTACATTTATTTCAGCAACTGACATGTTTAGAAAATTACATAAAAATTAAATTTCCAGTAAGCTTCTTATTGATAAAAGACTAGCCTAAGCACTCGTAATTAATACTTGTGAGTTAGGATGTTATTTTTGTTGGCTATAAACATAGGGTGATATTATCGTCTACTTTTCTCTAGCCAAGCAGAGTCTGAAAATGCTTGAGTAAGATCATTTCATATCTTTTCCTCAACATTTATTTGGCGACTATACTGGGGAGATCTTCAATATATCTCCAGTTAATTTTTATACTCAATTTTCATCGATACATCTTTCTTTTTCTGAAATTGATTCTTTGAGTGTTTTTCTATTAATGAATGTTCCTGTTGCGAGGCAACCCAATCTTGAGCCCGCTCTCCAAGACCAAACCAACATTGCTTTGAACTTGTTTCATACTATTTTAGACACTGCCAGGACCCGTGCTAAGCTTAACCATTCTTGGGTAGCGATTTAACGAGATATTAGTAATCAAGAACAATTGGAGGCTAGACATCGACAACCTGAAAATCAGTAGTAACCCTTTTATTTCTTCAAGTTTTGGCCTTTCTTTCATGTTCTTAGATTCTCATGCTTCTAGAAGAAGAAGAGGCTTGTCACCTGAAATCAATCCTATTGCTGAAATAGGAAGAAGGAACGTTGTGTTATCTGTCCAACAAAGTTCTCTAAGGAGGAATTCATCTGATTCATCCAGCTCGTCTTTCTTTCCCTCATCTATCACCCACAAGATGGCATCTAGTGGTGGCTCTAGTGGCACTGGAATTTTTCCATATTCTCAATCTTCATCATCATCAGTGATTGGTAGCTTATATAGCCACCGTATCCCTAGCCAATCCACTACAAACCCCACCAAAGTCATTAAAAAGTATGCGTTTTTTCAATTTGAAGAAGACCCCACGACCACACTGTGGTATGTGTCCTCTCCTCTTAAACTAGCACCTGCTACTCGTCCACTTCCGAAATTTAAAGAGCACTTGCTTAAGTTTTTAGGAAATAACACTGTCAGTAAAAACGAACATCTGGTGGAATTTTCCATTTCTTGTCATAACATAGGGGCCAATGACAATGATATCTACATGCGCTTGTTCGTCAATTCCTTGGAAGGAAAGGTTGCAGCCGATTTCTTTGATCTTCCTCCTAAGATTCTGTCTACTTGGGAGGAGTTAATATATTGGTTCGGATCCACTTATGGGCAATCTAAAAGCCCTGCCAAGAAGTTAAGGGAATACAATAATGTCACCTATAAGAATGGTGAGACCATCAAGTATTTCAACTTGCGTTTCACCAAGTTGTACAATCAAATCCCCGAACTTATCCACCCTCATAACCAAGCCGCTTTCATGCATTATTATAATGCATTGCCTTCCCCCTACCGTCATAGGCTTGAGGAAAAGGTCATTGATAATCTCGGTTCCACTCTGCATACTTTCTCAAAGTATGAATAACATCTTGGAAGAACTAGTCTTCCCCAGGGAGAATCAATTAGACAGGCATACATGTCCACTCTCTTACATCTAGTACAAGATATGAACAATTGTATGATAGCATTTGAGCAAAAGGGTATTGTCTCCCCTCTCAGCCCTGGAGCTTCATCCTCTTTTGCACCCCCCTTTAGAATTCTGGTTGAAAACAATTTTCAGCCCAAAGCTATCCTGCCTCTGAGTTGGTGTAACTTTTACGAGGAACACCACGAAGAAACTACATGTGAGGTAAAGAAGAGTGCTAGAGATAAGATCTTTGGTAAAATACCAGAAGATACTATCGTTGTCCTAGATTTTGTAGAGCCAGAGGATGTCATGGTCATCAACACTAGGAACAAGGCCTATACTCCCAAAGGAAAATTTGATCCTCCCCGCAGTTTTTCTAGCCCAAGCTCATTCGCAACCGCTACTACTCTCCAGGTTCCTAAAGTTCCTGAGAGTCAAGGAATCACTCCTCCTTCCCCCTCTTCCAAATACAATATCTTGAATCAGTTGGCCAACATCAAAGCAGATGCAACCCTTCTAGACATGGTTGTCATCCCTGAACAACAGATGCATCTGAAACAATTCATGGAAGGAAAAGCTTCTGTTGTAGCCAATCTTTCTGAAAAGGTAAACGAAGAGGATTCTTCTGTAAATAAAGTAGGTGTACATAACTTTAGATACCCTATAAAAATCCCTCTTTTTATATTTCTGTAAAGATTATGGATAAGATTGCCCATTGTTGCCTCACTGATGGTGGTTCGGGCCCCAGTGTGATGCCGAAGATTATTATGGAAGAGATAGGCTTGTCTTGTACAAATGAAAACTCCATAACCATTCTCTCCTATAATAGTCTACAAAAAACAACCATAGGCGAGATTAAGGACATGACCTTGGTTTTATGCGTTCATCCTGAGATAAGAACAACCCTCAACATTCAGGTAATTGATATGCATGTAAGCAATTACTCAATTATCTTGGGAAGGCACTGGAAAGCCTTAACAGGTGGATGCCTCTCACTCGATGGGACACATTTATCTATTCCTTAGAATGGTAAGAACATCATAGTCCTTAGAGAAGGAAGGATTTCACCCTATATAGAGAGTGTTCCGCAATCTAGTGTAAACTATATCGAAGAAGACCTAGGAGTGTATTCCATCTTTGTTGAAGAGGATAATACTCCTTTGGAACAAATCGATTTAGAATATGATATGTGGCACATGCACTTTGATGGTTCACTCTCTAATGAAGGTAATGGGGCTGGTATTATCTTGGTTTCCCCTGCAGGAAAAATTCATATTTTGTCTTACAGGTTAGAGTTTCCCTGTACAAACAATGTCATTTTGTTCGAAGCTTTATTATTATGCATTGAAAACGCCCTTAATTTTGGTTGTGGTCACCTTTCAGGTTTCAGAGATTCTGAGCTTGTTGTGAACTTGATACGGAAAATGTGCCCCCTTAGAAACAAGCTGATAGAACGATACTCCCAAACTTTTTGGGTGCTTATCTTGAACCTTTTATCTTTCAACATCACTCATGTTAAGAGGGAGTTGAATTCAATGGTTGATTAGTTAGATGTCTTTGCAACCCCTACTAATCAATAACTTTTGTCTCACATGCTTGATTGTGTTTTTCAATCTCTATATCTTCCATATATTCCTAATAATGTAGGATCCTGGAAAGCCCTCCCTAACGATGAGGGCATCTATGCTTTCATTCAAGATGAACCTCCTAAGCTCAAGGATATTATAGCCATAGAAAATCATAAGATTCCTGAGGGCTTAACTCCTCTTGAGAGTTCGTTTCCATCGAGTGATGTAGAAAATAAAGAAGAACAGAAAGAAGAGGATTTACGAAAGAAGGTGGTTGAAACCACCTCCATGAACATTAGGATACCTAAATCTTCAACAAATGTTAAAATAAATGTCCAATGTTATGATAAAGAAGAAATGAAGTCTACCGAGCTACTCGGTAGATTTCAAAATGTTTTTTCTTGGTCTTATGAGGATCTTCGTGGTTTTGATCCTGGTCTTATTCAACATACTATGAAACCAGCTAGGAAAAAACAAGGACTTGTTAACTCTGCGCTCAAAGAAGTTTTTCAGAGGCAGTTGGAGAATTTCTTAAGGACTGGGATTATTTTTTTATTCCACCCTAAACGGGTTCCAAATTAGGTACCTGCTTCAAAGACCACAGATCATACTAGAACCTGCATTCATCTTCTCACCTTCAGTCAGGCCATTACGAGAAATCCTTCTCCCCCCCTCCATACAAGAATGATTTTGCAGCAGGTTGTAGAGTTCCAACTGAAGCCCTTACTTGGTGAAATTCTGGGTTACAATAAAATCAAGGTAGAGGGGGAAAATGTTCACAAAACCACTTTTGTTACTATTTGTGATACTATGTTTTACAAATGCCTACCTTTTGGCTTACTTGATGAAAGTACCACCTTTAAAAGGCCTATACACACAACTTTCGATGAATTAGTCAGTCTCCATGCTTATCTTGATGATTTAATTGTGTACGTCAAGGGACTGATGATTACATCATATTTCCAAGTGTTCGGTCCTTTCCAAATTACTTTTTTCTTGGACACTAACTCTTATATCTTAAAATATTTACAAGATCAATTGTTTTCCTACAAGGCTAACAGCCCCCGCTTGAAATATTGCGAGGGACCGACATGAAAAGTTCTAATGCTATCTGGGTTTTCTGTATACTAGTAGCCTAGCTTTGCTTTCATTTTTTTTTTTGTGCTTCCTTTTTTGTTTGACTTCAGTTTTATGAGTTAAAATTTTATTGCTGTCTTCTTCATTTTTGTCTTTTATTGTTGTTGTTTTAATTTCTGCATTGTCACTTATGTTATGATTTTTGTCCGTATCATCTTTTAGTAAGAATGGTCAAAATAAGATGTTGGATCAATCCTGCCACAATGACACTCCTGCGAAGCATTATTAGTCAATAACAATCAATCTTACACAACTGTTATGATGTCTCCTTTGAAGGACCCTTGAAATTGTTATATATTTCCACTGTTGTCTTGTAAAGAGATCGGTTATCTCCCACTTCTTCTCTCCATTTCTTCGTCCATTGAGAAATAAAAGAGCAGGTCCATCAATTTTTCTCCTTGAAATAAGAGACGATTCTGGTTGAATGATTATGCATACAGGGATGAACCCCCTCATAGTTAACATTTTTCATAAATTATTCCCTAATTCCCGGTCATTTTTCCATTAAATCCGCTCACTTACCCTTGTTGCATAATTATTATGGTTACGTCTTCTGAAATTACCATTCTTGGTCTGCGGAACCATGAATTATGAGTTCTAAATCTGTTGAAAACAAATTTCCCTATGGAGTCGCCAGTTTGTTAACGATTAAAATCATAAACGAGGTTTTGCTCGCAAAATGTTGCTAAAGCCTATTATTATAAAATCTAAATAATACTAGTAGGTGGGACCCCCTTGAATTATTGAAGATCAGATCTGTTCATATTTGATGTTGTGATGATGTGTGACATGACTTACATGGTTGATGAGATCTTGTTTTTACTGGCTATGATTGAGCTTATGAAGTATTGGTTCATTATGTTACTACGGCCTATGCTATTGATTGATACCATTGCTATATGTCTTTATGACTCCTGCACAACAAACATGTTAGTGAAAATACATAAAAGGCAGTTTGGAGGAAGGAAAAAATACTATAACAAATGCAAAATAAAAGGGATCTAATTATGCAATTTTACCACATACATGAAAGATAGTTGAAAAAAACAAAAACAAAGAAACAATGCAACAATTGCAAGGGGAAGAATTTGAGCTATGCTATACTACATGCATGAAAGATTAAATTTATTATGGTTAAATCCTATCTAGAAACTAATGGCTATGTGATTTGATTGAGTTATATTGGTAATATGAATATGGTATATTTGGAAGGATGGGATGTTGGTGGCACATTTGACAAGGAAATGGACGTTAATAGCTATGCGATTTTGTTTGAGTTACATAGTTGATATGCTCGGTGATTATTTTATGGAATGAGTTGATATGGATCACGCTATTAGTTTTAATGGTTGATTGTTCCGATGCATAGTCTAATTAATTGAGTTAATGGATTATTGGCTGGCTTGTACTAGTGACTTAATTGACTGTGGGTGGAGGCGACTTGCATTTACTGCATGTCACTTTTACTCCTTCCGTTGGCCGCCACCCTAGTCGGGCTATTATGAAATCTTGTTGTTGTGGTTATGCTTTGTTTTCTTAGCAGAGGGGAACCACTCGGCCAGCTCGCGTTTTAAGGAGTTCAATTATAGTTATGTCTTTTTTTGGCCATTCATGAGTCTGCTCTGTTATGAAATGGTTAATGGATCGGGTGTATTGGTCTGTGTTTTCCTTAAGTATTGCAACTGTGTAAAATTGTGTTCTTGAAATGAATTGTTGGTGGGTTTGTCTGTGATAAATATATGAAGTTTCAATGTATTGGGCCATCCTGGGTGTTAGCAACCATAAGGGCTCTCTGTGATCTTGGCTAGTTTAGTTGGAGGGTTTTGTTGGTTTTGGTTGGCTGGCTATCCTCACACATTTGTCACTACATCTAGTCTTTGGTTTTTGTGGGTTTAATGGTTAAAGGTACTCTGTGTCACTGGGTTTGTTCACTTGGGCATTGGTTTGTTTCTACCACTAAAGGGTCGCACTGTGGTTTTTTTTTTTAACTTCTCGGCCCTATCTTCACTTCAACGTTGTGGTTGTTTGACTGGAGAACCATGAGGGTTATACCTTGTGTGTGTTAAGTATCGTTACTGGATGAGTTGGAGTCTTGCTCCTCTATTATAGCCCCCTGTCATGGGATTTGTTACATGTCCACGAATGAGTCGTGGTTCTCTTTGTGTATGCGTCATTGGCATCGGAGGTTTCACCATTACAAGGAGTTAGCTCTGTTCTCCCTGTGTTGGCTACAGAATAAACCATTATCCCTACAGTCTGAAGGTTGATAGAGAAGACTGGCCTGGCTTATCGGGTTTACTACTTGGTTATTGTTGGATGGTTGTATATTGTCGACTAATTTGAGTATCGACTCACCCAGTTGATCATGTGCCAGTCGTGTTGGTTTGGTATCTAGTCACGACCTCTGTTATAACAATGGTAAACCCTGTGTGGTTAATTACACAATTCAAAACACACAATCACTCTCCTTATGTTTAATAACTCGGTATTGTTAATTGAGAGGGTCATTTCCCCAATTCGAATTTATGCGTGGGTATGCATGGTTGCCACAACTTGTTAGGTCGATTGATTTTACGACAATGGTGAATTGGTTGGTTGATACATAGTCACTGGTATTTTTGCACTAAGGATTATTTGGATGTTTAGCTGACATTGGTTACGATTGCTTAATGTTGCTCATGCATACCGCGTTGTGTGTGTGGTGTTTCTACATAATGAAATAATGGCCAATGTAACCATTAGTTCCTTTTGGGGCCAAATGATTATTGCAACCCGGATGACTGTAGAAACTACATCCACTGTATGCTTATGATTGTTTGATTGTATAAGCTTGAGTTTTACACAACATAGTTGATTACAGTTTGACTAAATCGAAGCAATACTGTATTAGATTGATGGCTCAACACGATGGGTTGAGTTATTAATGTGACTGTGTGTTTGGTTTTGTAAAATGGAGATGTTGCATCGTGGGGTTTTAATGGCTGCGCACTGTGTATAATATGGATAGCTTGGTTTCCACACTCAGAAACAGTCACAGAGTTTTAAGCACGATTATGTGGCAATCTGGTTATTTGTTTTATGAATATAGGCATGTTGTTGATACCTCGTCGTGTTGGATGGATGGCCCAACTTTTTAGAGTCACATAGTGTTGGCACAGGGGAAAAACCAGGGTTCAACACTTACAATAGCGCACCAACAAAACCCTAACTACCGACCCTTTCATCAACACCTGCGAAGTAGGTGAAGTCTCACCCGAGGTAGAGGTATGGGTGGTTGCAGGACTCAGATGTCTGCAACCTTAGTTGGGACACAGATCTATGATTTTAACACCTTAATATAGCACTTAGCAACTATAGTTCATTAATATTCAGTCTTAGTTTACAACGCAACTAAACCCTAATAATAGATCAACACAATATTCACACACATCCAATAGATTCAAGCACTAAGCATATAAACATAGACCAGATCTAGCATTCATTCACATTATTCAACACTAAGCTACCATATTAGATTCTTCTAAGAATATATCAATGCACTAAGCATTTAACCACATAAACAAGAGAATAACCATAAAGTACAAAGCAACCACAACACGGGATATACGTGGTTCACCCCCACCCTGGGGCTACGCCCACCAACTCTTCTTCTTTATTTCTTTCTGTCAATCTTCTACATGCACATAGCCATGATATCTTACTCCACAGAGGACATGAGATCTGGGTGCACTACGCTAGATCGTCCTTCCTCGAGTTACAACACAAAGCCTCTTCGTAGTCTCTTACAATCACTTGCACTTAGCCTTGCAAATCTCACACAGTATGCACAAACAAATTACAATCATCGCTTGCACTTAGCATAGCACCAAAAATCTCTTCTCCCACCTTCTCTTACATCACCTATACTTCTATTTATACATTACAAAGATGGACTAAACATGGGTAAACCCATGGGTTGACATCCCCATACCCATTACATAAGCCCAAAACCCAAAAATCCCTAAAAAGGGGCCGAGATCTCACAATCTCTGCTTCGACTTGCGCTCCGCCTTTGAGAGCTTGTAAAAGTCCCAAAAATAGGTCAATCATGACCAAGGATCCTCAAAACTTGGTCAAGGGCCAACAGGTCCCCAACACTCACCTGTGTCTTGTCCCGAGTCACTCTGGTCTCGGTAGCTCTGCTTCAAAATCCTTGATCTTAGCTTTAGTTTCTTTGACATGTTGTTGCGCCACGACCTCCTGCTCGACGAACTCTTGGATAACTACTTCGTTGACAGGTCCCTCTAAGCGTTGTTTGACTGCAGTGACGACTTGCTCCAGTTCTGCTCCTCGGCCTTCAATCTCTGCGAATAGTTGGCCAACCTCATCCTGTGTTGGTTGGAGCCTTCCAGTCACTTCCATGACTTTGCTTTGAATGGTGTGGACTTGTTTTTGAGAAATGCGATGTTCTTGGGATCGCTTCATCCTCTCAGCGGATGACAGGGGCTTCAACTGCACCTATACTATTTCTGCTTGCTACATTGCCTCCTAGAGCTGTGACTCCAATGCCTTAAGTTCAGGATCCTCAGTGAGTCGCTCATAAGTCCGGGCACTATGATCACTTAGCTATTTACATTCCATGGCGAGGGACTTGATTCTCTCAACTGTGCTTCGAGCAATTGCTTCTCTTTGATCTCATACATCCTATGGAGTGGTGGGAACTGTTCATAGCTCTAAGTCTGATATTCTTTGTTGAATCTGTTGGATAGCTTCCGTCAGCTGCGCTACTTGATTCTCCACTCGGTCTTTTGCCTTTGGCTCTAAATCTGTCATAGAGCGAAGTGCTCTGTCAACTACTTATTTGAATCCAAGCTTCTCTACGAGCAACTACTCTTTTTCTTGCTTGACCTGTGCCCTCTCTTCTTCAAACTTGGCTTGAAGGTCATCCTTCTTCTTTTGTGCGACCCGACATTGCTATACCATTTCTTCTTGGGCTTGTTTCAGGGCCATTGTGGCCTGGTATTTCTCAGCTTGTGCTAGACGAAGGTGTGCTTCAGTCACATCAGCTAGTCTGCGGAGTTGGGCAGGCTCATCTCCCAACTATGGTTCTTCTGATGGTGGGGGTGCAGTGGATACTGCACGGCTAGATTGAAGGGCATATTGTACCCATCTGAGTTCAACCTCGATCATGTCGTACATCTCCTCTTGCTTGACGTCATGTTTCTGCAAGATGTCCTGTGAGGCATCTGCTACAGCTGCAATGATGAAGTCGAAGTCATCTACAGTGAGGACAATCTGCATCTTAGTTAAGGTGGCTCTGGATTTCTTCTGGGAAGTCGGTTTCGTGGGGGAAACCTTCCTTTTCTTCAAGGGATTAGCCTCATCAACAGGATCCCTAGGCGGTGTTACTTCGCCCTGCTTTTGCTGATCTTCTTTTTCGTTGGTCTCTTCTTGATCTACTTCGTCATCACCCCCTCAGCTAGGTGATATTGAAGCAGTTTCTTCCGATGCGTTGCTCAAGTTTCGGACCTCTTCGGTCTTCTTCCTTTTGCTGGGTCCATGAGTATCCTTTGCTTTATGAGTGGTCTTAGGGCTACCAATTAGTTTAGGGCCTAACATTTCTGTGGGTTCAACGGGGATGAGGAGCTCTGCAGACCATTCCTTGGTAATCTCTTCGAGGTCCTCCTCTATGAGCTTGTAGTATGAATGAAGCTCTTCTTTATTCTCATATATGCACACAATGATATAAATGAAGTGTAGATCTGCACAGAACTTCATGAGGGGTCAAAACCAATGCAGGGTGTTTGGCGTCATGCGAGGGACAACTTCGATAGCCCTCTTCAGTTGGAGATAATATGTATGAAAGATCGTGTTCGACTGCCACTATTTTCCCATATCGCTCGAGTACTAGAGCGTGGTGAACTTCATAGTGAGCGGCTCGAATGACTCAATGTCTGGGAAGGTCGCACCTTCCAGCATCGCCCAAGCTGTAAATGCGATGAGGATCAGGAACCAACTAAAGTGGAACTCATAGCTCTGATCCTGAGCTTCGCATCAGTCTAATTCCAGCTGGTTGAACAAGTGCTTGGCCCAGTTCATCTGGAATCCTTCTACACATTTCCCGACGAGGTCAACAATGAATCCTGTGACCTATGTAGGTTTGTTCTTTCTCACAAGATTTCCTGCGATCAGCTGCCAGGCTAGGTGCACTGAGCCATTCTGGATGGAAGCTACCTTGTAGCCTCACGTTCTCTTTTCTACATCGCCATATGTGTCTTTGATATTTTGTTCCAATGTGTGATTTGTAGCCTTCCCTGGGTAGAAGTCCTGTGGGTCGGGTCCCAGCATACTCAATCCAATGATCCTATGGATCAGTGTCGGATCAACTATGTTGCGTCGATCTAGCCATAGGTAGCCACCATATTAACATGAGAGAAGGAGCTTAACACATGCGTTAACCTCCTGGTGCCTTCCAAAGTGTGGAATCTTCATTACATTCAGGAGGGTGGACTGCGCGAGGTTCATAGTCCATGGTTGGGGGATTATTTTCGAGTTCTTCCCCTTCGTCTTGGTCAAGTATTTATAAGCAGCGAGCATACTATGGTTCTTGTGGTCTCCTAGGTTGAAGTCATTGAACTTCAACGTCGTGATATTATCTTGTTGCGTTCTAACTGCATGTATCCCCTTCGGGAGGTACGTAGTAACCATGGTGTAATCAAAGTCCCTCGGGACACTGTCACGACTCACCGCGCTGACCAGAGGTGGGATGTAGTCGAGTAAGATGGTCGGGATTACTTCATGTTTGCCAAGTCATCTCGGTGCTTGGTTCTCTTCTCTTATGTCGATCGGGATGGTTTGTATCCGCGAGCAGTCGACGAAGAGGCTTGCCTTCCTCTCGTCGAGGAAGCTTGAATACCTGCAGACATCACTTTCTTAGCCATGAGGTCAATCAAAACTTCTTCGACGATTTTCTCTATGGCACTGAGCTCGTCCAACATGCACGCTCAAGATCGGATAACTTAGGTCAATAATGTAATAGAACATGTTTCAATCTCAGTAAACAACGTGGTAGCAATGATTTGGCTAGGATACAATTCACAAAATTGTTTTCGGTGCAACAATCGACGCACTAAGTAGGCAACGGTGTAACGGATCTCTCCAATAGACAAGAGGTCTTTATCAATGAGGCTATGTCCATTGCGGCGCGGTCCCAACTGTATGAAGGCGATATTTCTGGAAAAAAATGTTGTTCTAACCGTTCAGGGTGTCGGTCTAATGGTTATAATGCCTTCAACGACTATATTGTTTCACCATGGCGAAGTGCCATGTTGCATTGTTCTGGTCTCCTAGCAAAGTTCCATTCTTGCAAACCTTAGTTCTGCGAAGTCCCCTCTGGGACCTTCTGTAAATTTTCTATCTTTGCTCTCTTCTTACTGAGATTTCTAGCCTTCTTCTCGATGATCTTCGTCTCGATATTCCTCTTTCCATTCTGATTCTTATCTTCTTTTGGAATAGTAACTTCACCCTGTTGAGATTCTTTCATAGGGTTAGAGAGTAATACTTCTTCTCTATATGGGGTAGGTGTTCTACTCGTTTGTGAGTCTGCTTGTGTTCTTTCAACTTCGACATCCAAGTTTCCGGTTCTAATTAGCTTCGATCTGTTCTCTTGTTCTTCAATCAAGTGTGATATCCTCCTAGTCATGAAATATTTTAATTCTTGCTTCTTCTGCTCTAAGAATTCCTCTTCTTTCCTTCTGGCCTGGTCCGTTTGAATCCAAGGTTTTCCTAGTAATATAGCAAATGGAGTGTCGTTCTCAATAAATTTAACAATCTCAAAATCTTCCTCTGTCGAAGTTCCATGAGCACTCATAGATATCTGGGTGAGTCTTCCACATAGGGTTATCATCTTTCCTCTAAATAATCCTATTCCTCCCAATGAAGGAATCATAGAAGGCTTACCTAAAGTTTCCTAAGTTCTTTCTGTCATGATATTTACCTGTGTTTCTTCATCGAGAACACGGTCAATGTCGAAGTATCCTATTCTTTCTTCTATGCATTCTTTTTCTTTTAATATCTCTGATAAGTTGATATTTCCATGGTCATTTAGGGTTTCTTTCATTTGTAGCAATACATTCTCTGATTCTTTCTGGGGTTCTTCCATGGTCTAAGTTTCTTGACCTTCCTCATGGTTTTCTTGTCTCATATTCATTCTGTCAAGATTAACAATCATTCTAGGGCAATCTAAAACTTTATGATCCATAGCTTTACAACAAAGACAACTAGGTCTTCTACCAGGGAATTTCTTAGCAAGATGTCATGGTCTTCTGCAACTGTAACAAAAAGTTAATCCTCTATTTCTTTGAAGTGATCCCCAGCATTTCCTGTACTGCACACTAGGATCATAGTGGCTAGCCTACAAAAATTTCTTTCTAGGATCCTGCATCCATTTGTTAGTCCAAACATTCTTTCTATGCATAGGAATAACATATATTTCACTATTTTTGTCAGATCTACTCATATCAAACCTTCTTTCATCTATTTGTGCCCTACTTTTCAAGTTAGGACAAAATTTATCAAACATACCTAGATCCATACTTTTGAAACAAAAAATTCCACTTATCTTACCTTTTCAATCAAAACTTTTCACTGTTCTTACCTTTATCAAAGCACAAACCTTTAAGATCTTACCTCTTTAACCGAAAATTCTTACTTTAATTTTATCAAAGCACAAAGCTTTCAGGTCTTACCTCTTTTCTTCAAATCTGACTCTTCTTCTTGGCACATAGCTTCACAGGTCAAGTAGAATATTGCGCACTAGGGAAACAAATCTACACATAGAGCTTTCTCTTTTATGTAGTTCCTAGCAATCACAGTTTCAAGTCTCGGCAAAAGAACCATTTGTTGGCACAGGGGAAAATCCAGGGTTCAACGCTTACAACAACGCACCAACAAAACCCTATCTACCGTCCCTTTCGGCAACACCTGCGAAGCAGATGAAGTCTCACCCGAGGTAGAGGCAGGGGTGGTTGCAGGACTCAGATGTCGACAACCTTAGCTGGGACACATATCTGTGATTGCAACACCTTAACATAGCACTTAGCAGTTATAGTTCATTAATATCCAATCTTAGTTTACAACACAACTAAACCCTAATAATAGATCAGCGCAGTATTCACACAGATCCAATAGATTAAAGCACTAAGCATTTGAACATAGATCAGATCTAGCATTCATTCACATTATTCAGCACTAAGCTACCATATTAGATTCTTCTAAGCATATATCATTGCACTAAGCATTTAACCACATAAACAAGAGAACAACCATAAAGCACAAAGCAACCATAACATGGGATATACGTGGTTCACCCCCACCCTGGGGCTACGCCCACCAATTCTTCTTCTTTATTTATTTCTGTTAATATTCTACATGCACAGAGCCATGATATCTTACTCTGCAGAGAACAAGAGATCTGCGTGCACTTTTCTAGATCCTCCTTCCCTGAGTTACATCACAAATCCTCTTCGCAGTCTCTTACAATCATTTGCACTTAGCCTTGCAAATCTCACACAATATGCACAAAGCAATTACAATCATCGCTTGCACTTACCATAGCACCAAAAACCTTTTCTCCCACCTTCTCTTACATTGCCTAGACTTCTATTTATACATTACAAAGCGGGCCTAAACATGGTTAAACCCATGGGTTGACATCCCCATACCCGTTACATAAGCCCAAAACCCAAAAAGCCCTAAAAAGGGGTAGAGATCCCGTGATCTCCGCTTCGACTTGCGCTCCTCCTTCGACAGCCTGTTGAAATCCCAAAAATAGGTCAAACATGACCAAGGATCCTCAAAACTTGGTCAAGGTTCAACACATAGAATTGGGCTTGTACAGTGATTGAATTACACTTGCATATTTGAATTATTCTGTGCATAGCATTTTTTTTTTTGAAATGGTGGCTATTTTCTGTTTGTTTAAATGACGATCCAGGTTTTTGCAATTTTAGTCTGGATTATCTGGCATACTGCCATCATGTATGTTCAAGGAATGTCATGAATGTTAAAATATGAGAACAATTACAACGACAATATAACTTTATTGAAATTTCTAAAACACGTCTTTGGGTATATTTGATGATTGAAGAAATGTGTGGGCATTGGTTCTATTTGATGATTAGCAGATTGGGAATGGTTACTATCATACATTGAGAATTGTTATAAGATGAAAATTGGATAAATGAAAGGAACAAAACCTCTTTATAGATTGTGTGAAATGCATATTGTCTTGTAATGGCACCGTGTTGGACATTTGATTATGAACAATGAACTAGTTAAATACACAATACTTGTTATTTGGTCACAATGATTGTTGGTTAGTACATCTCCTTTCACATAATGTTTTATGGATAACTTAATTAATTTCATGAACAATAATCACCCTTCTTTCCTTCCATTATTTCATTTTACGCTAATTACAAATCTCGTCGCCTTCCCATATTCATTTTTCACTCCCTGTTCTAAGATTGATTACTGTCAAGATAATTTTGGTGTTAAAGCAGTTGAAAGTGGCAGTGTCTTGTTTGGATTACAATGATGTTTTATTGGTTTACTGTACAGTTGATTGTTGTTGTCATTGAGGAGTAACCATGTTCTTTTCCCCCTCATTATATCATGTTTCGCTCAATACAAACCCCTCGCATATCCCATAACCCTTTTTCACCCCCTTCTCATTGATAAACAGTAAAACAATTTGTATGGATTGGATTGCATGAGTCTGATACATTGTTGAGCCAAATCTATTTCATATTTTTAAGAGTTGTCATGTATGGTTATTTAAAAGACTATTTTCTAATCAATCATGCCTGTAGGAATGAGTTTTTTCAGTTGAGGCATTCATGGCCAAGGAAGCAGAGGTAGAGGTAATTGGAACAGAGGCCCAAGAAGGCCAAGGTTCTCCATACATTTTGATGTTGATTCACAAGAGCTTGGACAGTTGTTTCAGGCTGAATTTTTCAATTGGATTGGGCAGGGAGTAGTCCAACCTAGGCCTGAAAGGACTCCTTTACAAGTCCCGCAAGCCCCCAGTATCCCTGTACCTCCTCTTGTTTCATTGCAACCTGAGGTTCCTGAAAATGATGGATGGTAGGAGATTGTCCACTTGATAATCTCCCAACATCGTGGCTGGCCCAATTTGTCGTTGCCTGCTCCTATGCCTATTAACCCCATTATCCAAGCTACCCCTGGCCACTCGCCAGTGCAACCCTCCCATGCTAGCAAGAGATTGAAAATTGAGGCCCACCATGCCCTTGACAAAGGAAAAGCCATTACTTCCCCTTCCTCACCCTCCAATGGCTCTGACCAATCCGTGTATTCCCAGATTCATTTGAGGGATGATTTTTCCCACGTGATCAGCGAGATTAGGCCTAAAATATCTGCAGAGGCAAAGACAATTTCAGGAAAATCAAAGGGTGACAACATCAATCAAGGAAATATTGCATCTTAGAGTGGGAAATATGGTTTTTGAGTTGTATTTTTATCTATTGTTGATGACAGTTGACTTCAGGAAATTTTGGACAACATGTTTTATTTTGGATATATGAGTAATATTTTTGAAAATAATTTCAAATATCATGAGCTAAATTTTTGAAAAGTGAATATGTTGATGGGAGACACAAGGAGGTGTGTTTTACTTAACTAATGGTTACGATTATGATTGTTATGATTGTTATGAACTAAAGGGAGTCACAAGGGGTCCCACCTACTAGTTATTATTTATTATAACCCTTATTATGATTATTTCTTTTCCCCCTAACTAAAGTTGTTTGAGTCGTTTAATTAACTTAACTAATGAGTTGGTTCAACTACCTCAACCAATTCTAAATTGTTTAAAAGAAAAAGGAAAGGGAGGAACAAAGGGAGGATAGAAGAAGAAGCATAGTAAGGTTTTCTCTTTGAGTTTATGTTGAGATAGTTCAATTTTCATTCATTCATTATTCATCACAAGCCTAATTCTCTTTTATGATAGTAGGGTCTTATTGTAGACAACAATATTCAAGGCTGAATCACATCATTCAGACACTTGTTTCTCAGAGGTGTTGATCTATCTTTGATAGTATGTGTAAACTTGTTTGTTTGTGAATTAATTTTTATGACTGACAAAGGCTATTGTGCAGAGTTGAGTGGGAAACAATCTGTGGCAAGCTGATCCAACTTTTAGAGTTCAGATTTGGTTTTCTGTCAGAGATCTTTTTGTATGTTCAATTGGGGATGTCTAAGTTTGACTTTGGTCCAAAATTTCTACATGATATTTTGTAAAGAAAATGACTCTTTGGTGAATTTGAATGAAATAAAGGATTGCTTTATGTCTCATATGTCTTGATTATCATCTTGGTGAATTTACTTTTATCTTTACATTTATTTCAACAACTGGCATGTTCAGAAAATTACATAAAAATTAAATTTCCAGCAAGCTTCTTGTTGATAAAAGACTAGCCTAAGCACTCGTAATTAATACTTGTGAGTTAGGATGTTATTTTTGTTGGCTATAAACATAGGTTGATATTCCCGTCTACTTTTCTCTAGCCAAGCAGAGTTTGAAAATGCTTGAGTAAGATCATTTCATATCTTTTCCTCAACATGACCCAAGAGAGGTTGCACCCTAAGAATTGTTTTCTTGTAGGTTTTAGTCCTAAGGCCCAAGAGAGGTTGCACCTTAGGGTTAAAACTTAATTCTTCTTGACCATCTAATTCATTCTTCAAAGTGTTGCATGCTTGACTCCATATCCCTAGAAAGTAGATGACACTA
>ML815484.1:163164-173530 GCA_009831015.1 Picea engelmannii | reverse complement strand
GAACTCGCACTTGGACTCTTTGGCATATAATGACTGTGCCTCCATGATGCTCAATACCTCATCCAGGTGCCTCATATGCTCTTGCCATGACCGGTTATAGATCAAGATGTCGTCGAAGAAAACCAAGACTGATTTCCTTAACTAATCCCTGAATATATGGTTCATGTAAGACTAGAATGTAGCGGGTGCATTGGTTAGCCCAAATGGCATAACTAGGAACTCAAAGTGTCCAAAATGACATCAAAATGTCGTCTTCTCTATGTCCTTCTCTCGGATGCTGATCTAATGATATCCAGAGCGTAGATCAATTTTTGAGAAGAAAACTGCCCCATGCAGTTCATCCATCAACTCGTCAATGCATGGGATAGGGTACCGGTTCTTGATGGTTTTCTTGTTCAAGGCTTGATAATCAATGCAAATCCTCATGGTGCCATCCTTCTTCAAAACTAAGACAACTGAAGAAGCAAATGGGCTGCTGCTCGGTCTGATGTGTCCCATCGCTAGCAATTCCTTGATTGCCTTCTCTATCTCATCCTTGAACCTCCTAGTATGACGATATAGGGGGGTGATCATAGGTTTGGACCCCTCCTCCAACTCAATGGTGTGCTCAAACCCCCTGTCAAATGGTCTCCCTGGTGGAATTGCCTCAAAGACCTATTGATGTCATCCCAATAAATTCTTGATCTCTGTATGGTATTGTTGTCGACCTTTTGAATCCTTCTGAGTAGTGATCAAGCATTTTGTGGCATATGATACCTCCCCATGTTTAAATATCCTCTCCATCCTCTTGGCTGAAACTATCATGGGTGCTCCTGTCGACATACCTCTTAGAACAACCTTCTTCCCATCCTGATCTCTGAATCCCATTTCCAAGGTTTGGTAGTTGGTAGTGTTTTTTCCCAAGGTAATCATCCACTGAACTCCTAACACCACATCTGTGTCTGATAGTTCAACCACATAAAATGTGTCTCTCACTGTGTAGTTTCCTAACTTCATCTCTAAGTTTGGAACTCTGTCTAGACACTCCACTATGTGGCCATCTGCTACCGCAACATCAAACCCCTCAAACTCCTTTGTCTAAAGTGCTCATATCGATACTAGTGAAGCATCGATGAAGTTGTGGGTGGCCCCACCATCTATTAAGGTGATTGCTCATTGCCCCTGAATAATCCCTCTGATATGGAGGGTATCATACCTGGGAACACCAGAAAGGGTCGCTATGACACCTCCCTTTGTTGGTTTCCTCCTGTTAGCCTATTCTGGCGATTGTGGGACTACTAGAGGATGGGCTCTTGCTGGTGTCGGTGGTCTACAGGGATGTTTCTCCTCTGCTGGTGTTGACTCCTCCTCTGAACTAGTGGATCCATTGTCCTACTCCTCCTCCTCACTGTCCACGCTGTCTGTTGCTACCTCAATATAATGAATCTCTCCCTTGCCCATGCACCTGTGGCCTGGGACCCAAGGATCTCTGCAGTTGAATAAAAGCTTCTTCCTCATAAGCTCTCGCCTAGTCTCATCATCCAAATTCTCCTTGCCCTTCCATTCTCTCTGGAATGGCTTCCTGTCTCGATCCCTCTGGGGAACAAATGGTTTGGAGAAAGTTTTAGTCTTTGGCACTGAGTCTTCCAGATATCGAGTGCGAAGGATGGCATCCTGCAAAGTGGGAGGCCTTTATGCCTTCACCCATCCTCTCAAAGGCTCTATGAGTCCTTCTGTGAATAGCATGATCAGCCTGGGCTCTGATATATCTGTCACTGCCACGACTACCCACTAAAACTCTATGATGAACACCTCTGTTGTGCCAGTTTTTCTCAACTGGGATAGATCCCTGAAGTGTATCTCGGGATCCTTCCTATCAAACCCGTCCATGAGCCTATCTGTAAACTCCCTATAGGAGGTTATGCGACTATGAACCAATGTCACCAATCCATGATACCACCACTCATGTGCCTCACCCTCCAAGTGTAAGGTCGCGAAACTGATGGCCTATGTCTTGGTCATTTGGTTGAGCTTGCAATACATGTCTAGCTTCTGTACCCAAGCTCTGGTGGTGTATTTGGACGATCCGTCGAAAGAAGGGATGGTGAGTTTCCCAACTTTTTGGATGAAATTGAGGTTATGCCCTTGCTGCTGTTGTGGTCCTCCCCTCTGCAGCTCTCTGAGGTGGTTCTTGAGTCTGAGTCCACATTACTCGACTAAGGTCATGTCCTAATGGAATTCATGACCCAATGATACGTACTCCCTCCTATACTCTGCAATGTCGTCGGCATGAGTGGGTGGCCTCTGTGTTATCGGTGGCAGTGCTGCTAATGGGGGTGCCCTCTGGAAACTGGGAAACAAGGGTCTGGGAATCCTACTCCCAGAGGTGTATGTGCGAGAGGGTGACTGGGGTCTATTTCCTACTCCCAAGTTCCCATGTGCTACATGCAGGACTTGTGTATCTGGGGTGACCACTCTAGCCAATATATCAACCACCTGTGCCAAGGACTAAGACATGGTTTGTTGACTAGCTAACATATCATTGATAACCTGCATGAAAGCTACCTCTAGATCTACGAGGGCCTTGCCACTGCCCTATGGTCACTCATATATATCTCCTAGAATCCTCTTTGCCTCACGCTCAGCCTCATGCTCTACCCTTCTCTCTGCTTCTTTGTGTGCCTCTTCCTCTTCCTCTGAGCTAGGAGGGAAAGGGGGAAAATCAGGCATATGCCTTCTTTCCCGATGCCTCTTGTAAGTGACATATTCGTCACCTATGTGTTCACGGCCCTCTGGGTATTCTACTGCACTCATTTTCTTTAGTCACAGGTTGGCACGACTAAAGCTCTGATACCACTGTAATGTTCCTGGCTTGGCTAGTCTAGGAAACGTTGCTAATGTGTGTGTAGGATCAAAGGTTTACAGCATATGAGTGATCATACAAATAATAAACGCGACAAAGGACTACAAAATTTGTATTATGATATCTCTGTGGATTACAAAATGGTTGAATGTGGCTGAATAAACTGACAATACTTGACTAGATCAACAGACAAAGGATCTTAGACGGAATGCAAATAAGCAACTGCGACTGAATTAAAATACAATACTCGGCTAGATCAAAAGACAAAAGGATCTTAGCCAAAATACAAATAAGCAACTAAAAGATAATACCCGGAATATGGGAGAACTGCGGAATCAATGAAGAATGATGGAAGACCTGGATGATCTTCCCGGTGACTAGGGTGTGTCTTTCAACACCGAAATCAACCAACTGGTGTCTTCCTCTTGGAATACACTGAACTATCTCTCCTGAGATGTGCCTCTTCTCCTCAATGACAAGTCATAATCTGCATAATGTTGAATTAGTCGCTGACCCTTCCTTTATAGCTTTCCAAAACCCCAAATCATGTTGAAATCCTAATTCACTGTTGACTTCCAAAACCCTAAATCACTGCTGAAACCTTAATTCACCGTTGACTTCTATTTTTAGCTCGTAATGACTTAAAAGTGCTTTTAACCCTTTTTAGCTCAATTTCACTTTCCGAATATAACACCTGTGACTGGAGTGACCTCTAGTAACCCTGTTTACCCCTCTTTGTCCCTGGCTATAGTCTAATGGTGCAGTTTAGACCATTAAGCCTCCTCTCTAGAGCTCCTATTTGGAAAGGGACATTACACTAATCTTGCAACATGATCCCTTGAGGTCACTAGGGAAGCCTCCCTTGTGTTGGACCTCTTTCCATCACTAAAACGAGGGAAGTAGCTACTTACGTGACAATGGTAGAGACTTCTAATTGTTACACAATATTGGGATCTTGTGAAGGGCTTTGCAAAAGTACAAATCATGTGATAACACTTACCAGGGCCTCTACAATGAGGTTAGCGTGTGAACTAGAATCGAATAGTTTATCAACCTTGTTTTTCTTAATTTGAGTCTCAACATGGAACAACTTTGTCATCTCCTCCTTATTGACCACATATTTATACTAGGTGTCAAATTCATGTATCATGAAGATATGTACCTTGTGGTATGACAATTTTGAAGACTTATGGCTCAACAGGGCAATTCCCCCCACCCCCCCCCTCCCCCAACACTTCTTTCTATGTCCACGAAATATCCACTCCCTTGCATGGGATAATTTTGTAATATGTTAACCTGGCTCAACTTTTAATAACTCAGTTTCCTAGGACTTTATCATTAGGGAAGTCCTTTTATCAAGTGTTTTTTTCCTTGGGTAATTAATCTTGTTTTTCAACGATTTTAATTACTCTTGAGGTTTTCACTCAATAATACTCCAAAGTGGTGAAATGTGTTCTAATGATCGATCCCATTGGGTGAATAATATCTAGAAGTGTTTTAAATTACCTTTATAGACATCTCCTAGAGTCTTGCGGAATTCCGTCAGGTTTTGATAGGATTTTTTAATAATTAAAATTTTTCGTAAATTGGAAATTTTAATTATTTTTGATGAAAAATGTAAAAAATTGGTCCTTAGGGATTTTTTATAGGGGTGTGAATACTGAAAACAAATGTCTTATGACCCCCTACACCTTTGGACCAATTTTCAACTCAATTGGACAAGTTTTTCTAGGTCATTGCCCATGAGGAGTCCAAGTCAGTCAAAAGTTAGCAAATAATTGGCCAAGGTAAAAAATCCAAAAAATGTAAAAGTGTCTAAAGTCAAGAAAAGAAGTGGGAAAATGTTTTCTAATGTATTTCCTAAGTTGGAAAAGTAAAAATCCACTTAGAAGAACCCCCCATGACAAGTCAACAACTTAAAGTGAGTCTCCTTGGTGAGAGGGGTGCCCCCCTTCATCATGAACTTAGGGGAAAATGAAAATTAAAGTGAGAGAGGGCCTAAAACCCTAAGTGTGCCTCTCCTAGAGCCTAGTCAAAGGTTTAGACAAAAGGAAAGGGGTTTCCCCCTCTCACATATCACCCCTCAAACCCCAACTCACTCCAAAACCCTAAAAGTGTGCCCCCCTTGACTTGTTCTCTCTCTCTTGGATGGGCGACACTTTTAACTCATCCAAGGGGGGTATCTCCTCTTTCCCTCCTTTAAAAGGAAGCCCCTTCTCCTCTTTTTTACATGAAGTTTTCACAACAACTCCATTATACTAAAATTTCTCCCCTCTCTCTTTCATTCTCTCTCATTTCTTTCATGTAGTTTTGTTGCAATTTTGCAAACATTCTTTTGAGCAATAAAGTGAAGCTTTGTAGGATCTCTTGGTGTTATTGGTGATTTTTGGCTACTCTTGTATAGTATTTTCTCTTAGTGAGGTAATATTGCAAAGTTTTGTTTATTTTTGCTTCACATTGTTTTACTTGAAGAACCCTAAACAATATATTTTGCTAGGGATAAATCTATAGTAATATTGCTATAGGTTTATGTGATTTAATTTTATTAGTGTTTGCAAAGTATTTTGTAGGTCTTTTAAAAGATCTCACCTTCTTTCCTCATTGTGTAGAAAGGGTTTACAGATTTGCAGGTTGCCAAAGCTTGGAGGAGGAACTCCAAAGGCTTCGTTTTGCTTCACATAATTTTTTGTTTAATTTTCAGCCTTTTATTTACTTATTTTTTGCATACATAATCACTTAGATCTTGCTAAAAAATCAATTTCTAAGTTCAGATTTTTATTGTAAAAATTTATGTACATATGCTAACTCAAAACTAACATATTTGGGTGATTTTTAGCATTTTCCAGCAAACTTTGTTTGTTGTTTTGTGTAGGTTTTCACCATTAAAAAGAGAGTTGCTGCCCAAAATTGGCCACTAAAAGCTCAAGAAGATATCTACAGGCTTTGGTGCAAAACCCCTTTATTTATCTTGCTTTCCAAAGTCTTTTTAAGCAACCTAAGAGAGTCTCTTGGGCTTGCATTCTCCATTTATTTTCCAAGCTCATAATCTGCAAATTAATTTTAAATTTTTTGCCCACACCTTGCATGTGATTGCCTTTGCCATCCTTGCAAAATCGTGTCGGCTAGGATTATAAGTAATTTTCTGATTTCTACATTAATTTGTTTGTCCACCTTGGTCACAAAATTGGTAGGCTTTGGCCATCACCTTGTGCCATATTTGTGAGGCTTGTAAAGTAGTTTAAATTTTTATCCACCTTTGTCACAAAATCGGTAGGCTTTGCCCTCCACATTGTGTCAAAGTTGTGTGGATAAGTTTGTTCATTGTTGTTTATTTTTAATCAGTTTATTTATTGTTTTCCCACACCTTGCATGTGATTGGCTATGCCATCCTGCAAAATCGTGTTGGCTAGTGTTTAAAATTTCATTTGTGCAAAGTAAATAAAATTTACCCAGCCTTTGCCCCGTATTCTCTCCCCTTGCCACTTTGTGGATCTTGGGTAATAAGAAAGGGAAAATGATCGAGTGGTTAGTTTAATTAGACACTCATTTTCCATTATTGTTTGACCACTAAAATAGTGTGACTTGTGGAGGCTAGAAGGGGTTGAATCCAGGGACGATTTCATGGCACTAAGTGTCCTCCTTGTTGAGTTCCCAAGCACTTTGGATTTGACCTATGGAGTTAGAGGAGAACCTTGTTGTTTTCTTGTTGAGCACCCAACATTTCCTCTTGGTCAAGGGATAAGGACTTGGGGTAGTCACATAACTTAGGCCTGCAACTCCTCACATCTAAACCCCTAAATTAAAGAGAGACTTAAAATTAATTAAAATCAACCTACACATTTGCACAACATTTACATTTCCTTGCAATTTCCATTTCAACAATTTATTTTCAATTATTTACATTCTATTTATTTTGTGCAAGTTATTTTTCATTGTGTAAATATTTATATTGATTCATTTACATGTATTCTTTATTTATTCATTGTTTTAAAATAATTGTGTAAAGTTATTTTTCAATTCATTGTGTAGATAGTTCTCAATTTTCTTCCATTCTTGTAGAGTTATAATTTTTTTGTATATATCGGAATAAGTGGATTTTTTTATGCACTAGTCTAATTGGGGCTTAATAAATAAAGGTTTGATTTTCATTGAAAGATTGCACATTGCATTGGTTGCTTGTCATTGTGTTGGGTAACACTAATCAACAACTTAATTAACTTCTAGAATTTTAAATAAAACCTTCACATAGTTTAATAGGGTCTACCCCCCTTGGATTCCCTAGGAGTTAGCCTAGACAGAAGGAATCCAGATTGAGGTGAAAGTGGGTCTTTTCAACTGATGTACTTTGATCCTTCTTCATGCATGAATCACCTTCAACAACATCCACAACAATTCCAGCAACAACAACAACCGCATCTCTTCTCAGTACTGTGTATTTATAGCTTTTATGCACCTTGTGCATGCAATGCGTGAAATACCTCTGCATACTCACACCGCGTCGATATCCTCCACAACTCGAGTGCTCTATCTGATCATCATCGTGACTCTTCAGCTTCTCTATCCGTTTTTCCACTCGTTCAACATCACTGTATGTTATGCTGAGATTCCTTAGCCTCTCTGGCAGTTGAGACTCTTCGTCTTCTCTGTGACAGTCAAGCTCACCTTCTCTGTTCCAGTTACAAGCTTCAATGCTCATCCAACTGTCAATCGCCTCCACGAGCATCTTCATCCCTCTTGAAGATTCCCAGAGACTCTTCATATCCTCTGTCAATCACCCCGAAGTGTCTTCGAGTCCTCTGGCAGTTACACTGTGACGTGCAACAGTAGCCCTCCGATTATGCTTAGATTCCCCTGCATCGTTGGATTAAATCTGATGGGTTCTTGTGTTATTTACCCATTTCACACTTTCGCAATTCAGAGATTTTGCGATGAGACATCTTGAGTCTCCATGTCACGAGTTCTGAAACTATGAAACAGAGCTTTTCTGCGCTAGCTCCTTCCTTTATATGACCATGTCTATGACCAAGCGCTTATGCATAAAGCGCTTTCGCGATTTCACATTTCGTGAACCTGGAGATGAGGCATCTCAACTCTCCAAGTCACGATCCCCGAAACGCCGAAAAGAAGCTTGTCTGCACGTACTCTTCTCTTCAGTTCTTCGATGGTGTGACCACCGGCTGAGACCACACGCTTATGCATAAAGCGCTTTTCGCGAATTCACATTTCGTGAGTCTGGATATGAGGCATCTCGACTCTCCAAGTCGCGATCCCCAAAACCCCGAGATGGAGCTGAGATCAATGGTCCATGATCTCGATGAATCTACAGTCCAGATCTCATCGTGAATTTGCATCTCACGATTCCTTCGATGGAGGTTCTTGTCACTCCAAGTTGAGATAGGTGAAACTCTGAAATGAAGCTTAGATCAACGGTCCACGATCTTGATGAATCTACGGTCCAGATCTCATCGTGAATTCTCATCTCGCAATTCCTTCGATAGAGATTCTTGTCACTCCAAGTCGCGATAGGCGAAACTCCGAAATGAAGCTTAGAGCAATGGTCCATACCACACCTTGATCTGACGGCTGGGATTAAATCGTGATTTCGCATATCGCGATTTCGAAGGTTATGTATCTTACCTCTCTAAGTCGCGATAGGCGAAGCTCCGAGATGGAGCTTAGATCAATGGTCCAGAACCCTTGGTGATCTGACGGTCGAGATTATTTTGTGATTTCGCATATCGCGAATTCGAGAAGTTAGGGAACACCGTTCCTTTGAATTTCCAGTCAGTGATATGACAATCTTTTGCCATGCGTCCTCTTGATCAATGGTCCATGACTATCCCCGATGGATGGCCAGGATTCCTTCACAGTTTTGGGGAGTTGGATGACTCTTGGACTTATCCACCTTGCAACTTCACCATATCTAATGGCTATTGAGCCTTTGTAGATACCCCAGATCCTACGACCCAGATCTTCTCACGATTTCGCCACTTCACGATTTCGCTGCTTCGCGATTTCATCCACCTTCACGATTTCGCCGCTTCGCGATTTCGTCCACCTTCGCGATTTCACCACTTCCTGATTTCGTCCACCTTTCGATTTCATCACTTCGCGATTTTGTTGTTCTTGCCATCGTTGTTCTTTGCCATCGCTGATCTTTTCCATCGCTGTTCTTGCCATCAATGACAAGCTTACTCCCAACTGTAAACCTTCCAACAATCTCCCCCTTTGGCATTGATGGTAACCTTGAACGGTTGCGCTAATCAGTTTGGACCTCCAACTGTAGCATCCGATCCATACAACTCCTTTTCTCCCCCTTTGACATCAATGTCAAAGAAAACACGCTCCCCCTGAGCTCCAAATATGCAAGTGTCTGAATCATCCATAATACTTGAGTGCAACAGGTAGCAACAGCAATGTACTCTGCCTCTGTGGTTGATAAAGAAATGGAACCTTTCTTTTTACTAAGCCAGGCTACTAAGGAGTCACCCAGGAAGAATGCTCCTCCACTGGTGCTTTTTCTCTCATCAACACAGTTTGCCCAATCTGCATCTGAATAAGCAGTCAGCTGAAGATTTTGATTTCTGGGATACCACAGACCATAAGTCATTTTTTCTTTCAAATACCTGAATATCCTTTTGACAGCTTGCAAATGACTCTGTTTAGGTGCAGCCTGATATCTTCCTACCATTCCTACAACATGCATTATGTCTGGGAGAGATGTTGTGATGTACAACAGGCTTCCTATCATTGATCGATATGAGCTTTAATCAACATCAGGTGAATCATCATCCTTGCTTAATTTACATCCAGTTACCATAGGTGTACCCACAGGTTTAGAATCTTCCATTTTAAACCTTTTGATCATTTCTCTTAGATATTTTTCTTGAGAAATGAACATCCCTTCGGGCCTCTGAGTAATTTGTAGACCAAGAAAATATGACAGTTCTCCTATCATAGACATTTCAAATTCAAACTCCATGGCAGAAGCAAACCATTGTACTAATGAATCCTTATTACATCCAAAGATGATGTCATCTACATAGACTAGTATGATGAGAAAATTATTATCCTCTATTTTAATATACAAATTGATGTCAGTTGTTCCTCTCTTGAACCCTTTGTCTTTGAGATACGTATCCAGTCTGTGATACCAGGCTCTTGGGGCTTGTTTTAAACCATATAAATATTTCTTCAGCTTGCATACTAAGTCAGGGTTATCAGAGAGTTTGAAACCCTCTGGTTGTTCCATATAGACTTCTTCACTTAAATCTCCATTTAGAAAGGCTGAATTGACATCCATTTGATAGACTTTAAACCTTTTATGACAAGCATAGGAAAGAAACATTCTGATAGCTTCTCATCTTGCTACGGGAGGAAATGTTTCACCAAAATCCAGTCCTTCTATCTGAGCATAGCCTTTACAGACTAACCTTCCTTTGTTCCTGATAACTTGTCCTTGCTCATTCAACTTATTCTTAAAGATCCATTTGGAGCCAATGACGTTTTTGCCTTCAGGTCTTT
>ML815484.1:141010-158712 GCA_009831015.1 Picea engelmannii | reverse complement strand
ACCCACTTGAACCTCTGAGGACACCAGTCCTCCCTAGCACCTCCCAACCACCCTGGATTATGAATATGAAATACTGAAACCTATTACAGTGATATAGTGTTCAATAACAACTTACCAGTCTCATCATTGTTCTGCAAGATTTTGCTACTCAGACTTCCTCACTATCTTCCAACATGCATCCGCTACCCATTCTATTCTTCTTCTTTTTATGCTCTGTGCGCCATGTCCATTCCCTGCACAGTTCTTCTTCTGTTCTTTTCAGCTGCTGTACTCTGATCCTTCTTCATGCATGAATCACCTTCAACAACATCCACATCAATTCCAGCAACAACAACAACCGCATCTCTTCTTTGTACTGCGTATTTATAGCTTTTGCGCACCTTATGCATTCAATGCGCGCAATACCTCTGCATACTCACACTGCGTCAATATCCTCCACAACTCGAGTGCTCTGTTTGATCATCATCGTGACTCTTCATCTTCTCTGGTCATTTTTCCACTCGTTCAACATCATTGTATGTTATGCTGAGATTCCTCGGCCTCTCTGGCAGTTGAGACTCTTCATCTTCTTTGTGATAGTCGAGCTCACCTTCTCTGTTCTAGTTACAAGCTTCAATGCTCATCCAGCTGTCAATTTCTTCCACAAGCATCTTCATCCCTCTTGAAGATTCCCAGAGACTCTTCATCTCCTCTGTCAATCACCCCGAAGTGTCTTCGTGTCCTCTGGCAGAAACCATCAGTGGTTTCTAGCAGTTACACTGTGACGTGCAACAATAGCCCTCTCATTATGCTCAGATTCACCTGCATCGTTGGATTAACTCTGATGGGTTCTTGTGTTATTTACCCATTTCGCACTTTCGCAATTTAGAGATTCTGTGATGAGACATCTTGAGTCTCCATGTCACGAGTTCTGAAACTCCGAAACAGATCTTTTCTGCGCTAGCTCCTTCCTTTATATGACCATGGATATGACCAAGCACTTATGCATAAAGCGCTTTCGCGATTTCGCATTTCGTGAATCTGGAGATGAGGCATCTCGACTCTCCAAGTCACGATCCCCGAAATGCCAAAAAGAAGCTTGTCTGCACATACTCTTCTCTTCAACTCTTCGATGGTGTGGCCACCGACTGAGACCACGCGCTTATGCATAAAGCGCTTTTCGCGAATTCGCATTTTGTGAGTCTGGATATGAGGCATCTCGACTCTCCAAGTTGCAATCCCCGAAACCCCGAGATAGAGCTGAGATCAACGATCCACGATCTCGATGAATCTATGGTCCAGATCTCATCGTGAATTCACATCTTGTGATTCCTTCGATAAAGGTTCTTGTCACTCCAAGTTGCAATAGGTGAAACTCCAAAATGAAGCTTAGATCAACGGTCCATGATCTTGATGAATCTACGGTCCAGATATCATCATGAATTCGCATCTCGCGATTCCTTCGATAGAGATTCTTGTCACTCCAAGTCGCGATAGGCGAAACTCCGAAATGAAGCTTAGATCAACGGTCCATACCACACCTTGATCTGATGGCTGGGATTAAATCGTGATTTCGCATATCGCGATTTTGAAGGTTATGTATCTTACCTCTCCAAGTCGCGATAGGCGAAGCTCCGAGATGGAGCTTAGATCAACAGTCCAGAACCCTTGGTGATTTGACGGTCGAGATTATTTCGCGATTTCGCATATCGCGAATTCGAGAAGTTAGGGAACCCCGTTCCTTTGACTTTCCAGTCAGCGATACGACGATCTTCCGCCACGCGTCCTCTTGATCAACGGTCCACGACTGTCCCCGATGGACGTTCAGGATTCCTTCACAGTTTTGGGGAGTTGGATGACTCTTGGACTTATCTGCCTTGCAGCTTCACCATATCTAACGGCTATTGAGCCTTCGTAGATACCCCATATCATACGGCCCAGATCTTCTCACGATTTCGCCACTTCGTGATTTCACTGCTTTGCGATTTCATCCACCTTCGCAATTTCGCCGCTTCTCGATTTCGTCCACCTTCGCGATTTCACCGCTTCGCGATTTCGTCCACCTTGCGATTTCGTCACTTCGTGATTTCGTTGTTCTTGCCATCGTTGTTCTTTTCCATCGCTGATCTTTTCCATCGTTGTTCTTTCCATCAATGACAAGCTTACTCCCAACTGTAAACCTTCCAACACCCTTTTATGAGATTTGGTTCTTCCTTCTCTTCCCTAGCACCTCATGATATTCTAGCTTCTTAGGAGATTCAAATTGCTCTGAAAAGGTGTTTATCTTCTTCTTAGGAGTGAAACTAAGTAAAGCCATAGTCTTGGAAATGTTGGCTACCTACAATTCCAACTTTGCAAATCTTTTCTCCCCTTCGTCAATGGATCCCCTTCCTGGTGCATATCTTCCATTTATGAGGTTTGTCATTGTGTCTTAACCTTTTTGGTGCCAATCATGGGATCCATAGGGAAACTCTCCCTCAAATTTAGACTTTTTGAGTTGGGTAAGCATATACTGTGCTCAAAGTTCAAACTACACAAATGCCGAAATAAAACTACTTTGATACCAATATGATTTGTACATTGCCTTGGATATTCCAATGGTCGACTCATCTACACAAAGATAAATCTTACAACTACAATAGTGATCCTATGTTCAACTGCATGGCTATCTTTGTGTATTTTCAGTGTTTAGAAAGAAAAAAAAAACCATTTGGATTCTTCACCTACTCTGACATAGAAAACATAACTAAAATAGAAAAGAAGTATAATGGAACAAAATTTACCCTAGGAAACCCGATGTGGACAAACCCAACAAGAAATGGAGGAGTGTGCTTTTCTTTTGTTATATAATGGTGATTACAATTTAGATTACAAAGCAGTCCAATCTCACTGTGAAGCTATGAGACAATATGGTCTGCTATAGTCCTCTACAAATTGTTTCTCTCTCTATGCTTTGTTAGTATCTCCTTCACACCGAGTGTTCATAGTATTGAACAACAAAAGTGACCAAAATTTGTGAAATCGTTTCCCCTTGCTAGGTGTATGAAGTCTCTAGTGGATTCCCATAAATTTCGAACTCCACATGTGCGAATTATGGTGTGCTGACATAACTTCCACTTGGACTTGCAGGGAATAATTGGACCATTACCTTGCTGGGGGCATAACATTCACTCACATATGGACTCCATATGACGAAAATGAACCACTATTGGAAATTTATCAACCTGTAAAATGCAATGAAGATGTCCAAGAAGCGTGTTCTTGAGGTCCAAGCTCCCAAAATTCCACTTCTTTGACCCCTTACTGAAGGATTTTAGTTCTAGTCTGGGATACCCAAACTGACCCTTCTGGCCCCAAATTCTATAATCCGATTTCTAGAGAATCAATAAAGTCATAGAGTAACTAAGTAGATCCATTTTGGATTAGTTGATGAGGGCCCCACCCTATGTTAAGGGTTTTGTTTCAACTTTCGATACATTTATAAGTTTATAACCTGTTAAATTTGGTCAGCAGTTGTTTTAGAGGTTCACGTGATTTTTCCTTGAATTACCTACCTATGGTTATGAGTTCTGCACTTGTTTGTTGTAACTTGTAGACAAATAATAAACTAAATCTTCGAAAAGATGCTTGAATGGAACGTTGTTCATCTGATGCAAGTTGAGGCCTTACAAGGTTCAAGTTGTGCCCTTTCTCATCTCATAACATGCCATTTGTGATGGTTATGTTATTGTTGTATCAACTTCTTCATCCTTTATTCATCATTCTAGTCAAGAAGGAATGCATATGCTTCCTTGCCAAGGGGCTATGCTCTTTTACAATTGTACATATTAGAAAAATAGAATCATAACCCCAACTTCTGCCTCTCTATTTTTTTACTACTTATTTGTTCATTTCACTTTAAATTGGTGACGTAGCTTGCCGTATATTTTTCTTCAATGATATATTCTTCTAGATATGAGACTTGTATGTATTGATACCATGACCTATGCATGGTGGTCATTTTACAAAGCCTCTGTTAAAACCTTATCAGAAACCTTAGTTTCTCATTTTATGAATGAAATGCTACAAATTTTATACTAGCTCATATCTCAAGTTCGAGCTATGTTTTGAATTTCTTGTTGAGTGTTGTTGTGGCTACTTTCTCAGGCTTAGGGTATAGCTTTAAGGTTTTCACTGTGAAAGTATGAAGTCTTTCTATTTCTTGTTTTGATCACGATTAGTTTCTTAAACTTTAAATTACTTAGATGCCATTTTACACCCTTGTTGCCTTTAGGTAAAAGTAACTTGTAACATGTGAAAAATGGGGGGATCATTGAAGTTAGAGGTGATTGAGGGGAATCAACAATTGATTGTAGGTTTTCAGGTTTTAGAAGGATTACACAGAGAGGTTCCAGAAGGAAGTTGTAACTCATGAGGGTGTCCTTTATGGCACCCCTCCTCTTCTAATATATATTTCTTTCTAGGTCTGAATTTCAACCTTTCCCTTTACAATATTTGCAGTTCATTTTTGTGGAGTTTACATTCTAAGTGTGCTAGAAGAAAATTTATCTTGTTTATTATTAAAAATGTGTGTTATGAATATTGTATGAATGCTTACCAACTTGGAGATGATTATTGGGTGACAAATTCATGCAGTTTTAAGCATACAAGCAATTTTTCCTTTACTTGGGCAATGGAAGAAAGTCAATGCAACAAGTTGGGTTTTGGTTCTATATGAGGATCATTTATACACATGGGTTGGAGTAGTTCTTTCATGTTTGATTCAATTTGACACTTTGTTCCCCGAATGGTTCTTATTGATGCATGCATGCTATTTCTTAAGCTTATGTGAACTTGGGATGTTCAGTATTGTGTATTGTATTATTCTCTCAACTCTGTTGTCGCGCCTACCAATATTTTTCGAGCTCTTAGTTTCCGATCTTTCCAAGAAGGATTCATACTCATCAGTCGGTATGTGTAGAACGTTATGCTGGATTGTGAAGTATGATTCAAGCAAGGAACTCAAGATGAAGGTGGTTATGAGTCAAGATTAAGCAATCATGTATTGAAACCATTAGTTCTCATGTATGTAGTTAGTAAGCTTGTGATTGTTGAAGAGTGTGATTCAAATGAAAACCTGCAGTGAAATCATAAAATTCTGTATTTATTTCTTTGTGACAGAAATGCCTCATTACATATATTTTCCTCTTTATTCAAGCATATCCTTTGTTTTATAACTTTGTATGCATTCACTAATGCTCTCTTATTGCTGGAAATATTATCCCTTTAATATTATTAAACATGCACGCAGGTGCCAAGTGCCTGGAAGTTGCAAGTTGTCAGCATACTCCAATGGGGATGGTGAAGTTTCTCTCACAATGTTTTTTTTCCCCAAATTTGTTGAGGCTTGAACACATGGAAGTTTTTTTCAGAAAATGGTTTTCATATATATGTGTTGCATATACCAATGCCAAGGATGCAAATGAACAGAAAGATGAATGCTTAGTGAGAAAATATATGGTCACAGTCGTGGTTTGGGAAGTTGAACCAAAAATAGAGAAAGTGAGAGATGCCATAATGAAGTTGTAATCTTTTGTTTACTTAAAGCAACTTATATGGAAGATGGAATGGAAGATGTGATGATTCCCTACACAATATGGAAGAGAACCACAACATTTGTAGAGTGATCTAACATTCTACGTGGGTACTTTACATGGGTATGAGCTAGTGGATGTGATATTTAACATATAGCATAGAAGACAAAAATCAAACCGTATTAACATAATTGACTACAATGTTGAATTGGTAGTATATGTAATACCCCTAGGCTGAACCCCAACTGTAAATGTAAATGCAAATGTACTTAAGCTGTTGATTTGTTTGATATCATTTTTCATGCACCTTCCATGGTATAGTGCGCACATGTATTGCGCACTAAAATGATGAAGTGTGCACATTCCAGGATACTGCACGCAACAAACTTAAGTGCGCATGATTTTGAGGCCAAAGAGCCTTTTTGTATATGTTGTGTTTTATAGGCTGTTGGTCCAGTTATTATAAACTAGGAGGCTTATGTGTTGAATTAGGCCGGAGAGCCTAGATGCTAAAGGCCAGTGAGCCTATTTTTGTAAATGTATTATCATTAATATAATACATCGTTGTGTGTAGATTGACCACAATAAAAGAGTATGGGGGACTAAACTCCACTAGTTGGGGAAAGGGGGATAAAAGTTAAGGATAAGGGGATAAGATAGGGAGTTTAAACAAAAAATGAATATTATATTAATATTCCTTAAAGTATAAAATATGGATATTTATTTTATCCTAAGTTCTAAGGATGGGGACAAGTGGGCCAAAGTAGTCCTCAACATGACAAGTGTCAAGTTGGGAACATGCATACATATAGTTTGGACTTAGTTCATTTTCCCATTCATTTCATCATCATTCACTCACTCATTTAGTTTTCCTATGTACCTTCTTGTACCTATATATGTACCCGTACCTATACTTGTACCTGTATTTGTACCTGGTTAGCTTAGGATTTGGACTGAAGAAGCAGGTCATCGGGCCCGTGGGATATTGAAGAGGTGGGTTGTCAGGCCCGTGAGCTATTCTCTCTAGGTGAGAGAATTGTTGGGAATTGATTTCCCGAAGGTGCCAAACTGCAGTTACAAGGATCTAAGACTTCTTGTCCAACCTGTTGCTAAAGCCTCGGAAAGGAAGGGGTGTAGCCGAAGGAATGTTGAGTAGAGAAGGGGTACACTTCCTGGGGTGGGACAAACATGTGAGGAATGAGGGACTATATGATGTTATTTTGAGTTGGCACATGTGACAGAGTTTTTCCTATTGTCTGAGATACATCAACCTGGTTAGGAATCCCTTTACCTTGGTGGAGTTTAGTCCCAGCTCGGGGGTGACCCACTACAAAGAGTGATGAGCAGCGTGGTCTAAGGTTGGGAGGTTCGTGGAAGGTATGCACACATTTGGCAATATTTTTACCAAGATAAGTGTCAATTGTGTGTTAAATTACGTGTTGCATTATTATTTATGCGTTTATTTTTATGGGTTTTTCCTATGTGTGTTGCATGTGTATTTTTATTATTATTCTGTATGAATCTGTGCATTTGCATAATGTATGTGTCGGTTTTAAGTTCTATATATCAAGTTTTTCAAGAGTTTCTGTGTGTATATGTTTTAATTTGTATACAGTTCAAAAATTTTATGTGGCATAGCCCAATTGGATGTTGGGGATGCTACAATATGGTATCAGAGCTCAAGTTTTCAACATTGAGCCTGGATGGGCCGAGCAAGTTGAATTGAAGTGGAATTTCACAGAGAATTATTTCGAAGTGGAAAAATTTCAAGTTATAGAGCATCCATGGTGAAAAGTAGAAGCAATTGCATGGAATTGGGCAAAAGCCCCAATTTTTTTTGTTAAATTCATGGGAAAATTGAGAAATTTGGCCAAGTAGTGAGATGTTCTTAATTTAATATTTGTTCTAGCAAATTCAAACCTAGAGTTGGTCGAATTTGAAGTTACAGGGAAGCCATGACAGATGGAGGGAGATTAGTTGATTAAAATTCTCAATTCGTGAATTGAGTTTGGGAAAAATTTGTTCCAGGAATGTCAACCAACAATTATTTGTTGTTTCAGAGATTGAATTGTTGTTATCGGGGTGAAATTGAACAAATTTCATAGTTGCAGAATGCCTATGGTGAAAATTGGGATTTTTTTTGGCAAAATCCCCAATCTCTGTAGTGGAATTCATGAGGAATTTATGCACATAAAAATGAATGTGCACAGGTGTGCGCACTAAAAATGCATGATGCAAAGATTGTGATGTGTGGAAAAATAATGGTGCGCGGGTGTGCACACTTAAATTTGGCGTTGCACGGTGCAGAGTGGTAATGCGCGAAAAATATTGGTGCGCAGGTGTGTGCACTTAAATTTGGCGTTGCGCGATGCATAGTGGTAATGCATGGGAAATATTGATGTGCGGGTGTGCGCACTTAAATTTGGCGTTGCGCGGTGCAGAGTGGTAATGCACGAAAAATAACGGTGCACGGATGTACGCACTAAATTTATCACTGTGCGGTGTGGATTGGGTGTTCACACACATAATATTGGTGTGCATGGCGTGCACAGTATTGACAGAGTGCAGAGGAATTTTGTTGGTACACGCACAATGTAGGTATATTCTTGTCACGCGACATTTTAATTAATGGTGCGCATGGATTACTAGTGCGCAGTGGGAGCATACTAAACTTTGGCATGGTGCAACGCATAGAGTGAAATGCATGCAAAATATTAACATGTGACACAAGAATTGCATGCAATAGGTATTAGTGCATGAACCAAAATTGTGCACGGTAGATATTGGCGCACGACACAAAAGTAGTGTGCAGCAGTTATTGGCACAATAGAGAAGTGATCCACATTGGTTATAGGTGAGCGGAGCATATGCTACCTTATAGTGTTGCTACACAGGCTAAATATGGGTGTAAAATTTCAAATTTGTGCACGCAAAGTTGTTTGGATGGTGTACAACAACAAAAAATGAAAGAGCCCAGAGAGAGATTTCTAATGGTGTTATAGGACAAACAAATAACACCCAAACAGTGGAGGAAGCAAGAAAATGACATTCATCAAACAAATATTTTATGAGGAAGTTATAGGACAAATAATGGAGGGTAAATTTTAAGACCCAACTAACTTCAAAAGGCCATAACTTTCTGCTCAAGACTCAGAATTGAGCATGGAAGCATGAGTTGGAAAGGTATTGGACAGTAGAATGCAAATATTCACCTAGAAAATTGATATGAATATACAATTTCTCATAAAATCAGAAGAAATAAGTCTGATATATTATTGAACCAGAATGGTTCATAGTTTTCATGAAATTGATGAGTCAGTTAACCTGACAAAGTTTTGTTGGTTGCACATTTTGCAGAGTTAAAAACAACTAGATCAGACCAGGATCAACACATATTGCAGAGGGATGGAAGATACACAGGGGGATTACAGTCAGAATGATGAGATCAGAGGGATGGATGTCCATATGGGCATTGAAGGAACAAACTCAAATGGACATGGAGAAGGAAAGGAAGAAAACATGAATATGGTAGAGACCATTTTTTCAAAAGGATGTCCAAATCCATAAATTTGATAATGAAAGGATTATGAAATCCAAGGAGCATCAGGAGGACTTCAACATGAAGTTAATGCAGATCTTGAACATAATAGAAAATAATTTGGTTAAGGAGAGTGGCTCAAGCAAATCGGGAATTCACGGGTCTCTTGACGAGAAAAGAAGAACAAGAAGTGTTAGCAGACATCACCATCACTCCTCGAGGCATTCCAAGAGGATAGTGCACAACAACTCAAGTTCATCCCCTATCAGGAAGCATAAGAGGTATGGGGTGGATGAGTTACAAGGAGAAATGAACAAAATCAAACCTCCTACATTTGATGGTGAGCACAAGAAGGATGAAGATGCAAATACATGGTTTTTGGGCATGAGAAAGTATTTTCAATTGGATAATTATTCTTCTCATGCAGAAGGAAGAATTTTCATCTATCAACTCAAGGGAAAGGCATCCATGTGGTGGGATCATCTTGTGCAGGTGAAACACATTAAAGAGAAAAATATTATTTGGAAGGAATTCAAGAAGTATTTTGAAAAGAAATACTTGACTAAGAGATACTATGACAAGAAAATGAAAGAGTTATTTGAACTCAAAATTGGGAGTATGACCATAGGTGAATATGAAAGAAGATTTTTAGAATTGTTGAAGTATGTTTCTTTCATCAAGGATGAGACAATTAATATTCAGAGGTATTTGAGTGGATTTCCATCATTCATCAGTGAAAAAATACAATATGATACTCCCAAAACATTGGAGGATACCATAAGGCAAGCTAAATGCCTATATGATCAACAAAAAGCAAGGCCAACTTTCCAAAAATCTTGGGAAGACAAGAAGAAATTCAAGATGGATCAGAGGAAGAAGGGGACTAAGCCACCATTCTTCAGAAATATCCCTCAGGGACAACCAACTTCCAGAGAACCTAGAACGATTGAGACAGGGGATCAAAGGCCAAGGAAACCATCTATTCAATGTTGGGGTTGTAAGAGAGATCATATGTATAAAGATTGTACTCACCAAGGTGAAAAAGTGAGGATTGTTCACAATGTATAGCAAGATGAAACAATGGAGGACATGGGTATAAATGTACCAAGGATCTATGCATCCCTAGACAACAAGCAAGTAGAGTTTCAATCACATATGATTGAAGTGGAAGGTATGATCAACAACCAAACCATTGTTATTTTAATTGATTTAGGAGCTAGTCATAGTTATATAGATCCTAAGATGGGGAAATCTTGCAATTTTCAACAAGCAAGCATGGAAAATCTTGGTTGGTGCAGCTAGCTACTAGAGCCAAAAGAAAAGTTAATAAGATGGTTAATTCATGTCCTATGGACATGAATGGACTGAACATCGGGGCTGATTTGAACATATTTCCTTTAGGTTCCTATGACTGTCTAATTGGGATGGATTGGTTGGACCAACATCATGCTATCCTAGACTGTCATAACAAGGAATTTACTTGCTTGGATGAGGAAGGGAGCCTAAGGAAAATATAGGGAATTCCCAGGGAAGTAACTATCATATAAATTTCAACATTGCAGCTGAAGAAATGTTACAAAAAAGGGTGTCAAATATTTGCAGCTCATATGGAAGAAACACCTAAGGATAAAGTGCCAAATATTGAAGATTATGTAGTCTTAAAAGAGTTTGAAGAGGTATTTAAAGAAATACCAGGATTACCCCCCTAAAAGAGACATTGATTTCTCTATAAATTTGATGCCTGGAGCAGCTCCAGTATCCAAGACTCCCTACAGGATGAGTACACCAGAATTGAAGGAGTTGCAAATGCAACTTGAAGAGCTCTTGCAAAAGGTGTATATACGCCCAAGTGTGTCACCTTGGGGTGCCACAGTTTTATTTGTGAAGAAGAAGGATGGGACATTGAGACTTTGCATTGAATTTAGGCAGTTGAACAAAGTAACTTTGAAGAATAAGTATCTGTTGCCAAGGATCGATGACCTCTTTGATCTGCTGAAAGATGCAAAAATATTCTCCAAGATTGATTTCAGATCAGGTTATCATCAAGTAAGAATTAAAGAACAAGACATCAACAAGACTGCTTTTAGAACAAGGTATGGTCATTATGAGTTCACAGTGGTGCCATTTGGGTTATCAAATGCACCAGATGTCTTCATGTGTTTAATGAATGGTATTTTCAGATAATACTTAGATAAGTTTGTCATTGTATTTTTAGATGACATTCTTATATATTCTAAATCAGAGGAAGAGCATGAACAACACTTGAGGATGGTATTACAAGTATTAAGGGAGCATCATTTGTATGCCAAATTGAGCAAGTGTTCATTTTATCAGAAGCAAATTCATTATTTGGGGAATATCATTTCAGAGGAAGGGATAGCAGTGGATCCTGAGAAGATAGAAGCCATTAGAGGATGGTTGGTGCCAAATAATGTGACAGAGGTCAGATCATTCATGGGCCTTGCAGGATACTATAGGATATTTATTGAAGTTTCAATGGAAATTGGATTGTGAAAAGAGTTTCCAACACTTGAAGCAATTATTAACCAGTGCTCCAATTTGAAGGACTCCAGATCCAAATGAAGACTTCATTGTATGCACATATGCATGTAAAGAAGGACTTGGTGGAGTCCTCAGTCAAAATGGGTTTGTTGTATGTTATGAATCAAGGAAGTTGAAGGAGCATGAAATGTACTATGCCACTCATGATTTGGAGTTGGCAGCCATAGTGCATGCCTTGAGTAAATGGAGGCACTACCTCATGGGGAAAAGGTTCAAGCTGAGGACAGACCATAATGGTATGAAATATTTATTTGATCAACCAACTCTAAATGCCAGGCAAAGAAGGTGGTTAGAATTTCTCAATCAAAATGACTTTGATATAAAGCATATCAAAGGGAAAGAGAACAAAGTGGTTGATGCAGTCAGAAGAAGAGTGCATGAGTTGCATGCTACAACCATTAGCATGTACCAATCAGATTTGAAAGACAAAGTTTTGGAGGCTGGGAAATCAGATTTGCAATACAAGGAGTTAGTGGAAAAATTACAACAAGGTATTTTGCAGCAGAAAATTGAAGACTATAAGCTAAAAAATGATGAAATTCTCATATACATGGGGTAGAATTTATGTACCAAATTCCCAGTAATTGAAAATTATGATATTGAGAGAAATTCATAATGTACATTATGTTGGGAACCCAGGTTATCAGAAAACTATTGCAGTTGTCAAGAGACAATATTATTGGCCAGGAATGAAGAAATAAGTTGTTGATTTTATTGCCAAATGTTTAGAGTGTCAAAAGGTAAAGGTTGAACATAGACACCCAACTAAGTTGTTGCAACCATTACCCATTCCTGAGTGGAAATGGGAAGTTGTAACAATGGATTTCATCACCAAAATTCCCAGAAAAAACAAGCAGCATGATTCTATTATGGTAGTGGTGGATAAGCTTACTAAAACTGCCCATTTTATTCTAGTAAATCTCACTCACAAGGAAGCCAACATTGTTGATGTTTATATGAGAGAAATTGATTGATTACATGGTATACCCAAGACAATTGTGTCTGACAGAGATCCAAAATTTACATCAAATTTTTGGAAGGGATTATTCAAGGGATTTGGAACAAATTTGAATTTTAACACAACTTATCATCCAGAATCAGATGGAAAAACAAAGAGGGTGAATCAAGTGATTGAGGATATGTTGAGGATGTATGTGATGGATAAACCATCAAAATGGGAAGACTACCTACACTTAGTAGAGTTTTCTTATAACAATGGGTACCGAGCATCTCTAAAGATGAGCCCATTTGAGGCACTTTATGAAATAAAGTGCAACACACCGGTAAGTTGGGACAACCCAACATATAGAGTAGTAGTTGGGCCAGAATTACTCAGGGAAATGGAAGATCAAATGTTGAAAATAAAACACAATTCAAAGGTTTCCCAAGAAAGGTAGGAAAACTATGTTGATAAGGGAAGAACTCACAGGGAATTTAAAGTGGGTGACCATGTACTCTTGAAAGTAAAGGCCAACAGAAATTCCCTGAAGTTGGTAAATTGTTCAAAGTTGGAAACTCGCTACTGTGGGTCGTTTGAAATACTAGAGACGATTGGGCCTGTAGCATACATGCTTGCCTTTCATGTATCAATGTCTACTCATAATGTATTCCATGTATCATTGCTTAAGAAATATATACCTGATGTTAATCATGTTATTGATTGGAATGTGATTTAGATGGAGCAAGAAGGTGCTTCCCAAGTGCATCAAGTACTCATTCTGGACTGAAAAATCAAACAACTACGGAATAGAGCCATAGAGCTTGTAAAGGTCCAATGGACCTAGTATGGTCCTAAGGATGCAATTTGGGAGCATGGAGATGCTATGCAAGCATAATACCCGCATCTTTTTAAAAAAAATTGAAATGTTTTGAAATTTTGGTTGTATATGTGTATATATTGCACCAAGGACAATGTATAAATAAGGGGAGGGGAATGTAATGCCCTAGGCCGAACCCCAACTGTAAACGTAAATGCAAATGTACTTAAGTTGGTGATTTGTTTGATATCATTATGCACACACCTTCCATGGTATAGTGTGCACATGTACTGTGCACTAAAATGATGAAGTGTGCACATTCTAGGATATCACGTGCAACAAACTTAAGTGCGCGCGATTTTGAGGCCATAGAGCCTTTTGTGTATATGTTGTGTTTTATAGGCTGGTGAGCCAGTTATTATAAGTTAGGAGGCTTATGTGTTGAATTAGGTCGGAGAGCCTAGATGCTAAAGGCTAGTGAGCCTATTTTTGTATATGTCTTATCATTAATATAATACATCGTTGCATGTAGACCGACCATAATAAAAGAGTATGGGGGACTAAACTCCATTAGTTGGGGAAAGGGGGATAAAATTTAAGGATAAGGGATAAGCTAGGGAGCTTAAGACAAAAATGAATATTATATTAATATTTCTTAAAGTATAAAGTATAGATAATTATTTTATCTTAAGTTCTAAGGATGGGGACAAATGGGCCAAAGTAGTCCTAAACATGACAAGTGCCAAGTTGGGAACATGCATACATATAGTTTGGACTTAGTTCATTTTCCCATTCATTCCATCATCATTCACTCAATCATTCAACTGTCCTTTGTACCTTCCTATATGTGTATCTGTACCCGTACATGTATCTGTACCTGGTTAGCTTAGGAGCTGGATCGAAGAAGCGAGTTGTCAGGCTCGTGGGATATTGAAGAGGCAGGTTGTCAGGCCTGTGAGAAATTATCTCTAGGTGAGATAATTGTTGGGAATTGATTTCCCGAAGGTGCCAAATTGTAGCTACAGGGCTCTGAGACTTCCTGTCCGGCATGTTCCTGAAGCCTCGGAAAGGAAGGGGTGCAACCGAAGGACTGTTGAGCAGAGAAGGGGCACACTTCCTGGGGTGGGACATGCAAGTGGGGAATGAGGGACTATAGGCTATTAGTTTGAGTTGACACATGTGACAGAGTTTTTCCTATTGTCTGAGATACATCAGCCTGGTTAGGAATCCCTTTACCCAGGTGTAGTTTAGTCCCAGCTCGGGGGTGACCCACTACTGAGAGTGATGAGTAGCGTGGTCTAAGGCTGGGAGGTTTGTGGAAGGTCTGCACACAGTTGATGATATTTTTACCAAGATAAGTGTCAATTGTGTGTTAAATTACGTGATGCATTATTATTTATGTGTTTATTTTTATGGGGTTTTCCTGTGTTGTTCCATGTGTATTTTTATTATTATTTTGTATGAATATGTGCATTTGTAGAATGTATGTGTCTGTTTTAAGTTCTATATATAAAGTTCTGCAAGAGTTTTTGCGTGTATATGTTTTAATTTGTATACAGTTCAAAATTTTCATGTGGCATAGCCCAGTTAGATGTTGGGGATGCTACAATATCAACCTTTCATATTGAGAGTATAAAATTGGTCCTTGGAAAATATCTAAAACTAATTTATTTAAAAAGCAATATATTTATTTATTTCTTAAATACCACAATTATTCATCAGATCAACTAAATCCCTGATGATGGTGAAAATTGTTGGAAAATGTTTAATAGATAGCGTATGCTTGTCATTGATGGCAAGTACAACAGTGAAGATGGCAGGATCAGAATGTGCATCGATGGACAAACAGGAACAACGTAGGCTCAGGAGGAATTAGTGCAGAGTCAAAATTCTTCCAAGTATGAAGGATGTGTAAACTTGGAGGAGAAGCGTCACTGATCGTTGGATCCCATCCAAAATTCCCGACAGCATGAGGGCCTTCAGATTTGAATAAAAACAAGGAGAGTGCATGCTGAAGAGAAGGATAGATCTCAGGCGTTAGATCTGAGCGCAAGATCTGACCACCGTCGGATCGAGGAGAACCTGCACGTTCTTTAAAGTGGCGAGAAGATCAGGACCGTCCATCTGGGAAGGACGCGTGGCAGAGATCAGAGAGATCTCGCGAACTCGGGGGTTCGCAGGATAAAGGCCCAAGTATTGAGTATTCAAAGTCGCGAGGCGCGAGGACGCGAGGCGGCGAAGTGGTGAGAAGATCAGGACCGTCCATCTGGGAAGGATGCGTGGCAGAGATCGGAGAGATCTCGCGAACTCGGGGGTTCACAGGATAAAGGCCCAAGTATTGGGTGTTCAAAGTCATGAGGAGAGGACGCGAGGCAGTGAAGTGGCGAGAAGATCAGGACCGTCCATATGGGAAGGACGCGTGGCAGAGATCGGAGAGATCTAGCGAACTCGGGAGTTCGCAGGTTGAGAGTCCAAACATTGGGCACTCCAAGTCGCGAGGTCGCGAGGTAGCGAGAGAAGGATAGCCGTCGGATCCGGATCACAGGAGGACTGTTGGATCTGCGCGGGGATTACACGTGGCGAAAGATCATCATCTCGCTGACTGGAAAGTCAAAGGAACAGCGAAGATGCGAGATCGCGATTTAATCAAGGACCGTTGGATCAAGAGGACGCGTGGTGAAAGATCAGAGCACCATAAAGCTCCATCTCTGAGTCTCGCCTATCGCGACTTGGAGTGACGAGAAACTCCAGCGAAGAAACAGCGAGATGCGAGATCACGATAAGATCCTGACCGTCAATACACCAAAAGATGTGGACCGTTGATCTGAGCTCCATCTCGGAGTCTCGCCTATCGTGACTTGGAGTAACGAAAATCTCCAACGAAGGAACAACGAAAAGCGAGATCACGATGAGATCAGGACCGTTGATTCACCAAGATCATGAATCGTCGATCAGGGTCGATGAAGATCAAGAGTTCGACTGTCTCAGAGAAGACGAAGAGTCTTAAACTGCCAGAGAGACTGAGGAATCTCAGTATAACATACAGTGATGCTGGACACACAGGGGAACCACCAGAGAAGCTGAAGAGTCATGATGATAATCAGACAGAGCACTCGAGAGGTGGAGGATAATGATGCAGAGTCAGCATGCAGAGGCATTGCGAACACTGCATGCACAAGGTGCACAGAAGCTATAAATACACGGTACAGAGAAGAGATGGTGTTGTTGTTGTTATTCGGGTGATGATAGTTGTTGATGTGGAAAGTGATTCATGTGTGAAGAAGGAGGAGAGTGCAGCAGCTGAATTGCACAGAAGAGGATCTGTGCAGTGAATGGACATGGCGCATAGAGCATAAAAAGAAGAAGAACAGATAGCGCAATTCATGTGTGCAGGAAGGCAATGAGGCAGACAGAGCAACGAGATGCAGCAGAACAGTGATAAGTCGGGTAAGCCATTGTTGAACATTATATCACTGTAATAAGTTTCAGAAGCAAATATTTATATTTCAGGGTGGTTGGGAGGTGCTAGGGAGGAATTTTGTCCTCAGAGGTTCAAGTGGGTGCTTGAACACAGGGAGTTGGTGCTTCCTTCTAGTTGGTGCTAGAGAAACCAGGGAGTCGGTGCTTCCTTCTAGTTGGTGCTAGATAAAACATAGAGTTGGTGCTCTCAGCAAGTTGCAGCTTGCAAAGCTGAGGTTGTAGCCTCATTATGAGTTGATGCTCATATGTATGATACTGTAAAGAATGTAACCATTACTTATCATATAAAAGAAAAGAGGTTTTTACCCTGCATGGGTTTCCTCGGAAAATATTTGTCTCTGTGTTTCTCATATATGTGACTGATGTTGAATATGTCTGTGTTTATTTCTCTGCATTATTGTGATCATCATTCTGTGTTTCTGCAAAGAGTTTTAAAAAGAAGCATAATTGTTTAAGCTCAGTAACATCTGATTCACCCCCCCCCTCTCAGTTGTCCAACAATTGGTATCAGAGTCGGCCCCTTTTATCTAAGGGTAGATCCTAGAGCTTAAACATGTCAAGCCATGAAGGAAATTCAACCAATAAGGCTCCTCTGTTCAATGGAACAAACTTTATCTTCTGGAAAGTTAGAATGAGAACCTACATAATGGCTTTAGGTGAAAATGTCTGAGATGTGGTAGAGACTGGTTATGTAAAGCCAATTGTGCTAGCTAATAAGGATGACAAACTAGAATTTAGCTTCAACGCTAAGGCTATGAATGCTATCTTGAGTGGGCTTGCAGAAGCAGAATTTGTGAAAGTTATGCACCTAGG
>ML815484.1:124220-135680 GCA_009831015.1 Picea engelmannii | reverse complement strand
CCTTCTAGTTGGTGCTAGAGAAAACAGAGAGTTGGTGCTCTCAGCAAGTTGCAGCTTGCAAAGCTGAGGTTGTAGCCTCATTATGAGTTGATGCTCATATGTATGATACTGTAAAGAATGTAACCATTACTTATCATATAAAATAAAAGAGGTTTTTACCCTGCATGGGTTTCCTCGGAAAATATATGTCTTTGTGTTTCTCATATATGTGACTGATGCTGAATATGCCTGTGTTTATTTCTCTGCATTATTGTGATCATCATTCTGTGTTTCTGCAAAGAGTTTTAAAAATAAGCATAATTGTTTAAGCTCAGTAACATCTGATTCACCCCCCCCTCCCTCTCAGTTGTCCAACAAAAATGTCTCACCTGGAACAGAGAAAACAAATAAACATAAACGCAGTGACATCACAAAACCAAATGAATAATTTATTATACCTTCTATGGTTTGTCTGTTTTGATATATTAGTTATGGACAATGGTTGTAAGCTGCATGTTTCTCTCTGAAGGTAGAAGTTGGGATCAATGGTATTGGGTAGTTCAATGAGTTTAGCATAACAAGTGGTAGGAACACAATGCTAGAGTTAGGGATTTGAGGTAAACATAGCAAGAGGAAGGGAAAGGATCTTTCCAAGAGAAGTAAGAAGACTCGTGGTCATTATAGGAAATGATTGGAGAAGTTGACATCAAGCTTGAAGAATGAGTTCGAACAGATAAAAAATGTTGCAGGATGTTGAAGGAGGGAAGGTGGAAGAGGTTGAAGAAGAAAGATAATATGAGTAGCAATTGTAAAGGGAAAGAAAAAGAAGTGAGGATTTTGCTATTCCACAAGTACATAAATAATCCAATGGCCATCCTATTGGGCATTGTTGGAGTAAATGCATCATATTAAGAAGTTGATATAGAAGCAACAAGAGGTGTTGGAAAAAGGAGAGTGGTTGGTAAGTATAAGCTTATCATTAGGTTCACCCATATCATTTAAGGTTGGTAATGCCATGTCATGATGTTAGTAGCACTCTATATGTTCAAGGGTGGTTTGAGGTAACATAATAAAAGGATGGGTAGAGGGTCTTGTCATTAATAAAGTGGAAGAACAAGAATCAAGTAATGTGGAACCTAAGAACGAACACTAATAATGTGGTTGAAACACTTGCACTAAACAAAGGTTTGGTCCTAGCCATAGCAAATAATGTTGTGTAATAAAAATTCTATTGGAACTTAATCTCACCTTAGGTTTGATGAATAATATTGTTATCCCTTGGCCTATCAATGTTAGGATATTGAAGGTAACATTTGATTAAAAAATAAATATATTTGAAATTACAATTTTCATCTACCTGAAGGATTGATCCAAATGGATCTCAATGGCCATCCACCTTTTCCACTGAATCACCATTTTGAGCCTATGGTTTTGATAAACCATGTTATTCACCCTTTTGATGGGGAATGGAATGTAATGTCATCTTAATTTGTTAATTATAGACAACATGTAATGATTTCCTAGTGGTCTTATGTACATGCCTACAACATAGTGTTAATGCACCATATCCCATTAAAACTCTGTAGTTAAGCGTGCTCAGGCTAGAGTAGTACTGGGATGGGTGACCGCCCGAGAAGTCCTAGTGTTTTACATGCCTATGGAATTTTATAAAATTAGTCCAATTTATCCCACATGCATCATGGGAATTGTTCTCCTCTCACTCTCTCATATATAATTGATGTGAAGGAGGCCCTTTAATCATGCAATGGAGTGTGATGTAAAGTGTGTTGTGAATGAAGCATAGCCAGCATCTCTTTCTTTTCAGATATAAGCTACCCCATTCTGCCAGTTTGTGTTCTACAGTGTTTTTCTCTCTTATAGAAGTTGGGTTTCATTATATTTATGTGTTTCTTGCAATATCTCTGTGTATTTCCTTTTTGTATCTCTGCTATATTTATGTCTTCATGTCATTCTCAAAATAATCTGGATAATGGATCGTTTAATAAAATGGTTACCACGCTTGCAAATAATGGAGTAGATTTGGCAACAAATACATTGAAGCATGGAATGTTAATGCCCTTGAAAATGGTGCCTCTTCTTGACATGATTTGGTATGTGCAAGCATTTGCAAGACACTTCAATATGATTTGACCCCTCTTTATTGATAGGGAAACTCTTGAGATGTGTTGAGAAGCAAATTCAGGTTGTAGAGAGTGAACAAAGCTCTTCCTTGAGAATCATGGCCTTGAAGAAGAAGACCTCTTTGGGAATTGTTTGAGAGTATGTCTTAGGTCTAAAAGAAAAGTTATTTTTTCTAGAGGATAATATGAAAAATATTAATAAGCAACAGAAGGAAGATTTTAAGGAAAAGGAGAAATGTTTGATTGCAAGTGAAAAAATAAAGCTTGACCTATGTTCCCAGTGCTTGGGTTTGCAGGCTTGAGTTTAATGTGGGGAACTTTGAAGGAAAAATAGAGCATTTCCAATGGGTGGAGGATGACAAAATAGAAGGCATTGCGACTTCAATGTTGAGTGCCTTAGAGGAATGAGCACTTGAAATAATTCAATGTTGAGTGCCTTAGAGGAATGAGCACATGGAGTAGAGGTGATGAAGACTTAAGGTTGTCTTCCTTCCAATTTTTCCTTGTTTAAAGTCCTATTCTTTGAGTACTCTTCAATGTTCTTTGTTGTTTCTTTCAACTTTATGTTTTGATTGGTGAGTCTTGGGTGGCAAGCCTACCAACTCATTTTGAAATTGGATAGTTTTATGAACTGATATATGGGCAGATTTAAATTCCATCTTAGAGGACTACTCTAGTTAGTGGATGCATATTGTATTCTAAATAAATCATTTACTTTGAATATTCTAGTGTGTATGCAAATGTGTTATTAGAAGTATATTGAAATTAAGAATTTTGAAAATGAGGTCTGTGATAGGGAACTATCATAGATGTGTGAGTATCAACTTTTTGGAAGGATATAATGAGCATAACCCATACGCCATTTTTAAAACAAAGTGGAGATGGTGTATGGTGTCACATTATCTACCTTTTTGGGGGGGGAGAACAAAGAAATTTTATCAAGAGCATCAAATACTTAAATTTTCCAAACTCCATGACTAGAGCCAAAAATATCAATGATGACCCAATTGCTTTCCCTATTGTTCTACCCATGAATGAATATCTACTAGGAAAAGGAAAACAAATCCATGTAGACATATTACCATGGTTTCCTAGAAAAACACATGAAGATCATATCTTATTCTGGTTTGAATTTGAGGTTGTGACATGGGTATGACTATGTGAAAATGCACAATAATTAAACTTAATCCCTTCCATGTTATGGGCCTTGAGATGAAGTAGTTCACAGGGCTAAAAAGAGATTCATTTATGACATGGAAGAATGAAACACATGTTCCTAAGTAATTGCAAAGAATACTATGGAATGATGGACTTGAAAGAAGAAATATTAAGAATAATGCAACATGAACATGAAAGTATAGATGATTATTTGGGATATCTTGAATATGTTATTTTGATTTGAAGGTGCCCATGACATGGGAATAATAAGGAAACAATCAAAATTATTTTCCTTGATGGAATGAAAGAGGATTTTTGCATGTGGTTAGAGATGATGGCCAATGAAAACACACTAATGAATTTCTTGGATGACATTAAGACACTCTAGCTTCAAGTTTTTCTAGGTACTTATGCTAGTGTGGACAAAGAAATCTAGTGGCCCATAAGATCACAAATTGAGAAGAGACCTAGGTGTTGTAGAAAAATTAGACTTTGTGTCAAGAGTTGGTTTGAATGACATATTTAAAAAAATGGAAGATAATATCCTCCATTGTGGCATAATCAATAAGCATAGATCTAAATGGGAAGAGTAAAATGGAGTGACCAAAATCCTATATTTTTTGGTATCTATGGACATGATTCAAAGCTTGATTTCCATTCAAGCAACAATATGGATTTTTTATCCACTCATACAATAGTTATAATCATGAGGAGATTAAATGTACTATTTGACTACAAATAGATAATTTTGAATTAGTTGTTTTCATCCACATTAATTGATCATTTAAAAAAGTGGGTGTTGTGTTTTCATTTAATGGAGAAATATTTGATAGCAAATACCTTGAAGTATGGAATGTTAATGCCCTTAGATCTGGTGCCTCTTCTTTACATGATTTGGTATGTGTGAGAATTTGCAAGACCCTTCAATATGATTTGACTACCCTCTTTATAAGTTGCCATGGTGAGTGTCTAGATGCATTGAGAAACGAAATTCAAATTGCAGAGAGTGAATTTGAAGATATAGAGGTTTGTTTCTTCCTATTTTTCCTCGAGAATAATGGCATTGAAGAAGAGGACCAATTGGGGAATTCATTTTGAGTATGTATCAACTCTTAAAGAAAAGGATTTTGTGCTAGAGGATACAATGCAATAGAAGTAAGAGTTCAAGGAAAAGAAAAAAATGTTTGAGTGTGAGTGAAAAAATGAAGCTTGACTTGTGTTCTCAATGTTTGGTTTAGTAGTCATGAGTTTAACGTTGAGAGCTTGGAAGAGAAAATAGAGCATTGCAAAAGGGGGTTTGAGGAAAACGAAGAAGAAGGGCTATGACGAGTATAGTACCTATGATAATTTGAAGATGAAAGATTTAGAAAAAATGAGTGGAGCAATATGATGAGGGATGCTTCAATGACTGCGCATGTGGTGGAAATGATGAATCATAAAGGTTGGGTTCCTTTCAGTTTTTCCTTGTTTAATGCCCTCTTCATCATGCACTCCACAATATTCTTTGTTTGTTTCTTGCAACTTTATGTTTTGGTTGGTGAATCTTGAGTGTGAAGCCTATTAATTCATTTTGAAATTGGATAGTATTTTGCACTAACGCATGGGCGATTTTGAATATTGTGTAAGAGGGCCCTTTAGGTGGTATATGCATACTATATACTAAATAAAACATTTCTTTTGAATATCTAGTATGTATGTAAATGTATTATCATAAGCATATTGAAGTCAAGAAGCTTGAAAATGAGGTATGTGAGCCTAGAAGACAAGACATGGAACCAACATAGATGTGTGCCTCTCAATTATTTGGAAGGATCTAATGAGCATAACACATACATCATAGTGAGGACAAATTGGAAATGGTGTATGGTGTCACATTCTCCATTTTTTTTAGAAGAATGAAAAATATATTATTAGACACATCAATCAATTAACATTTCCACTCACCATGAATGAGGCCATGAATAGAGACGATGACCCAATTGTTTTCCCTATTGTGCTACCCATGAATTAATATTTACTACGAAAAGGAAAAACAACCCCTCTTACATGTTATTGCAATTTACTCAAATAACACATGAAACTCCTCATTCTTGTTTGAATTTGAGGTTATGTCATGGGTATGACTATGTGAAGAACAAACTATAATTCAACTTAATCCCCTCTATTAAATGGTCTTGCAATGAAAAGGTTTATGAGGTTGAAAGGATAATATATTAGGACATGGAAAGAAATGAAGAAAATGTTCCTAGGAAATTACAAATAATACAATGGAATGGTGGACCCGAAAGAAGAAATATTGAGAATAATACAATATGAAGATGAAAGTATAACTGATTATTTGGGAAATCTTAAATATTAACTATGAAGGTCTCCATGACATGGACATAATAAAGAAACAACCAAACCATCTTCCTTGTTGGAATGAGAGATGATTTATGCATGTTGCTAGACATAATTATTGATGAAGACATATCAACAAATGACTTGGGTGACATTAAGAGTTTTCTTTCATTGTTCTAGGTGCTTATGCAAGTTGGGACCAATAATCCAATTAGCTTGCAAGAGGGAAAAATAAGAAGAGACCTATCTATTGTAGAATATTTAATGTTACAAGTGTTGGATTGAGAAACATATTCAAATATTTAAATGAGAAAACTTTAAACATAGGAAGAGTAAATGTAATTGACCAAAAATATCTTCTTTTTGGTATGTATTGACATAATTATAAGGTTGACTTTCCATTCAAGCAAAAAAATAGCTTTGTTATCCCATCATACAAACAGTTATCCCTATATATATATATATATATATATATATAGAGAGAGAGAGAGAGAGAGAGAGAGAGAGACTTTGAACTTTGTTATATGCACAACCTATGCAAGTGCTCCTAATGCAACCTACTTCCTCCACCTATAAAACCACTCTTGTTCCAAATGCAAAAAAAATATTGCTTCTTGCATTTCCCCAAAACAAGGACAAACAACCCTCAATCAACACCAAGTAGTGGAAATTGGTGGCCACACACTAATCACATAAAGCTATCTTCACCTACAACCAACCCACTTATGGTTAGAAATCCATTTGTAGAAAATGATCTACATATTCAACTTGTGCAAAATCATTTCGTAATTAAGGAGCATGCCTTTAGTATATATACAACTAATAAGAAGCACAAAATAACATGAGGCATCATTCCAAGGCAGTGTCTCAAATAGGTGGATTTGTGTTAAGAAAAAATAACAACTAGAATTCTTGTATTACAAGCCATCAACCAAAAATGAATTAAAACGAGAAAATCATGAGAATCATAGGTTGTTGAGGAAGAACCAACCATGTAGAGGTACTCTCTTTAGAGAAATTGCAACGAGAAAGAAGAGAAGGTGGGATTAGGTTTTTGGAATGGATTTGTTGATCCACGTTACATAATTCCCTTGGTAAGAGCAATTAAGGACACTTGATGTTAGGTGGAATCCAATTGTGAAGAAGATGAAAAAGATATGGATACAAGTCCTTGATCCGAAAATGAGAAAAAGAGGAGCGACACTATGATATATCATGTATCTTAACCATTGACCAATTTGGGCATCCGGAAACATGAGATATAAAGCGGATTTGTACTCTGAAGGAATGTGGTTAGATTTATAAAGTGGATTTGTACTTTGAAGGAACGTCGTTAGATTTATCTCTTCTCAAATGTGGTCATGAAATATACTTTAACATCATTGTGGAAGGAAAATATTGATATAGGTGGACAAGATTCAAGGACACACTTACTCATAGATGATCAAATTTGAAAAGCACCCCTTCAAAGGTTAAAAAAAAAACATACAATTGAAGGACGATAGCAAACATATTTCAAAGTGATGTTCAAGATTGGATTCCTTGATAATGGCAGTGATTATAAAATGAGAATATGCAATTGAAGGACGATAGCAAACATATTTCAAAGTGATGTTCAAGATTGGATTCCTTGATAATGGCAGTGATTATAAAATGAGAATATGTATTGATCAAAGGGAATTGAATAGCCAAATAAAATAATACAAGATTTTTCAAATCTATTCAAAATAGTGAGACTACAAGCAGGACATGTATGATGTCTAATGGTTGTTGAGCAAAGAGAGATGAAGATTAGGAAAACCCACCCAATAAGTCTATGTTCACCTCCTGAAGGTAGTTGTAATGTAGCATAATCTTCTCAAGGAATATATTAGGATGAAGAATGAAAATTCTATGTGGAAGTGAGAGAAAATAAACAAGAGTGGATGACTATGCCTAAAGGTTAGTTTAGAAACCTCTCTATCTCAAATATGGGTTCAAAGGATAAACATGTATAAAGCATTTTTAGGGGTATTAAATGGGCCTTTTTGAAAATCAATGAAAAAAGCTACCCAATAGATGATTGTCACAAACCCAAAACCCAATGTTTGTTTTGTTTTTTAAATTCTTTTTTTTTCTTTTGTTCTACATAAAATAAACATGTTTAGTGAAAATTCATGTATCATGCTATGAAGTTTTAATTATCTTTGATGGATACCCAATTACATCTTTTCCATGATCTGACATGCACATCTTTTATGATTTTAGTCTTGATATTGTGTAATATACCAGATATAAAAAGTATGCAGAACAAAAATAAAATGCTAGAAATGCACTTTGATTCAGAAAGCAATGTTCATGGGCCTCTTCGAGGGGGAAACCTCCAGTCGAGCAGCGCTCTGTTACAATAATCTCCAAGCTAGGGTTTTCATACCCTCGACCCTTATTTATACTAAATATGTCTATCAAGAGAAGCATCTAGAGGAAGATCCTTCTAGACACGAAAGATTCTATTAGGTCTTCTTACATCCACCTTATTCTATTTTATTGAAAGGCCTTATTAATATTGGCCTTTATTACATCCGAATATATTGATATACATATGTGCGGGTTAGGACCCTAACATGTCCGCCCCCTTAAAAACAGCCTTGTCCTCAAGGCTTGAGATGTGGAAACTGCTGCAGAATGGTAGTTGGTTCCCAAGTGGCATCTGTTGGAGTTGTATCTTTCCACTGGACTAGCACTTCCTTGATGGTTCTCTGACGCAAGCGACACTCACGCTGGTCCAAAACTGCTTCTAGTTGTAGCCAAATGGATCATTCTTCAGCTAACTCGGGAAGGTTGGTTTGAATTTGGCACCTAGTTCCAATCACCTTCTTTAAGCATGAAACATGAAAAACAGGATGTAGCTTCGACTGACTGGGCAGAGATAACTGATAGGCGACTTGTCCCACATGCTTGAGAACTGTATAAGGACCATAAAATTTGGGCGCTAGCTTCTGACAATGCTCTGCCTTGAGGGAAGTTTGCTTGTATGGTTGCAGTCACAGAAACACTTGATCCCCTTCTGCAAATTGGCGTTCAGAGCGACCTTGATCTGCTTGTTGTTTCATGCGATTTTGTGCCATGACCAAGTTCTCTTTAAGGGTACGAAGAATATCCTCTCGAACTGTAAGTGTTTGGTCAACTACTTGGACCTTCGAGGTACTCGGTAAGTATGAGAGAAATGAAGGTGGCTTATGTCCATATACCGCTTCAAAAGGAGTCATGTGTGTAGTTGTATGGTAGGAAGTGTTGTACCACCATTCAGCTAGGGGTAACCATTGAGCTCACTGATTTTGCTTTTCAGAGGCAAAACACCTCAGATATGTTTCCAAACACTTGTTGACAACTTTCGTTTGACCACCAGTCCGAGGATGATAAGCTGTGCTGAGATGCAATTGGGTGCCTTGTAGCTTAAACAATTATTGCCAAAAATTGCTTGTGAAAGTTGGGTCACGATCAGAAACAATAGAGTGTGGCATGCCATGAAGCTTGAAGACCTGGTCCATGAAAATTTGAGCCACCGTGGATGTAGTAAATGGGTGTTGAAGAGCGCATAAATGTGCATACTTGGAAAGGCGATCCACAACCACCATTATGACTGATTTATTTCCCGATTTGGGTAAGCCGGTAATAAAGTCCATAGAGATATCCTTCCAAATAGCAGGTGGAATCGGAAGCGATTGTAGTGTGCCCCGAGATTTCACTATTTCTCCCTTGTTGCGTTGACACACCTCACATTCAGCGACAAAATTACGGATGTCCTGTTTCATACCATCCCAGAAAAAAGAACGTTTGACCCTGTCATAGGTTTTGGTGAACCCGGAGTGCCCCACTGTGGGTGTAGCATGAAGCTCAGAAAGTACCGTGGATTTAAGCTTTGATTGTTTGCTTAAATACAAACGGTCTTTGTATCGAAGCTCATCCTGGAGCCAAGAGTACCCTGGGGGAGCTAGAGCATTGGTCTGCAATTATTGGATCAGATGTGAACTTTTGGGATCTTGTAGCCATTCCTAGCGCACAGCTTGGAGCCAATCTGGTACAATGAAGGAAAGAGAAAAAATGGATCCTTTTTCTTCATATTTTCGGGACAGTGCATCCACCACCACATTGTCTTTGCCCTTCTTGTAAATGATCTCATAATCATATTCAAAGAGCTTAGTCACCCATTTTTGTTGCTCCGGGGAGGAAATGCGTTGTTCCAGAGAGTACTTGAGGCTTTGATGGTCTGTCTTAATTTGGAAAAGTTGCCCCAAGAGATAAGGGCGCCACAGATCAATGGCATGCAGAATAACCAACATTTCATTTTCATAAATGGGTTTGCCCGGATTCCTTTCAAATAGTTGCTTGCTGGTGAAGGCCAAGGGTCGACCCTCTTGCATAAGGACAACACCGATTCCTTTCCCTGAGGCATCACATTCCAACACAAAGGTCTTTGTGAAATCGGGAAGGGCCAGAACCGGAGTGGTGCACATGGTCGTCTTCAAGGTTTGAAAAGCTTGAGCAGCGGCTGGAGTCTAAGTGAAAGAGTTCTTTTTTAGGAGAGCAGTGAGAGGTGCTGCAAGCTTTCCATAATTCTTGACAAACTTGCGATAATACCCTGTTAAGCCCAGAAATCCACGCAAGATTTTGAGAGTCTTTGGGTGTGGCCAGTCTTGCATAGCGTCAATCTTTTTCAGATCCACCCTAACGCCATCCTTGCCAACCAGATGACCCAAGTATTCTACTTCTGAGGCACCAAAAGCACATTTAGACTGTTTCAGGAAAAGTTGGTGCTGAAAGAGTAGATGGAGAACTCGATCCACATGAGTAAGATGGTATGTCCAGGTTTTGCTATAGATGAGGATATCATCAAAGAAAACTAAGACAAAATGACAGAGAAAGGGACGGAAGACATGATTCATGAGGCTTTGGAAGGTGGAGGGGGCATTACACAAGCCAAAGGGCATGACCAAAAACTCATAGTGGCCCTCATGAGTTCGAAAGGTCATATTGGGAATGTCTGTCTCTTTCATACGTATCTGGTGATAGCCCGATCGAAGATCAAGTTTAGTAAAGAATTGGGCGCCACTCAATTCATCCAGGAGGTCATCAATGACAGGAATGGGAAATTTGTCTTTAATGGTTAGTTTGTTGAGGGCATGGAAGTCAGGACACATTCTCCAATAACCTTCTTTCTTCAGGACCATGACTATAGGAGAAGAGTAAGGGCTCGTACTAGGGCGGATAACGCCTGCATTAAGGAGTTCTTGGACCATTTTCTCAATTTCATTTTTTTGTGAAAAGGGGTGGTGATACGAACGGATATTGGGAGGAAGGCTTCCGGGTACAAGGGGAATGGAATGATCATGAACACCGCGGGAAGGAGGGAGTCCTTAGGGAGTGGAAAATACCATTTGATGTTTAGAAAGGAGGACTTGGAGGTCTTGCAGCATCGGGGGTGTCTCTGTTGCTTGTATGGCATGGAGTTGGACAATGACACCCGAATGACCTTTTTTGAGCAGCTTTTCCATGCGATGGGAACTAATGACCTCAGGTGAACCAACAGTGATGCCTTTGAATTTATATTGGTGGCCTTCTTGGTCGAATTGCATGGTTAATGCCTTAAAATCCATGAGAATGGGACCTAGAGTTCTTAGCCAGTCTGCACCCAACACAATGTCATAACTACCCATGTCGATAGCAAACATATGGGATTTTAGGTGGTAGTCACCGATTTGGAGACGCACATTTTCACAGCGCCCTCCACATTTCATGGAACCACCATTAGCAATCATGATTTGGAAATTGTTGATGGCATGGATGTAGCAATGAGTTTCTT
>ML815484.1:111871-124170 GCA_009831015.1 Picea engelmannii | reverse complement strand
GGGTTATGTCAGTGATTTCAGGTGACTCAGACACAAGGGGAGTTTCAACATCCTCTTCCGAAATATCCTCAGAGATGGCCATAAAAAGCTTTTGTTCCTTACACTTGTGGCCCGAGAAATATTTGTCATCACAATTATAACAATGGCCTTTGAGTTGGCGTTCAGCCATTTCAACCCTGGTCAATTTTTGGATCTTTAATGGGGCGGAGGGAGTAATGGGATTTACGGGTTTAGGGCAAGGGATAAAGGAGGGTTTTCGATTTTGAGAGAATACAACCTGTTGTGCTTCTTTATCTCTTTTAGTAGCCTCCACCCAACTCGAGGGTCGAGCCATGAGGACATGGGCCAGAATATCATCCTTGAGGCCGCTGATAAAACACTCTCGAAAGAAAGCATCATTCATGCCCTCTGTTCGAAAATCCAGGTGCTCAAAGGAAGCTATGAAGTCTTCTACTGTTCCTGATTGTTTCAACTTTGTCAAACGGCCCAAATGGTTGGTGTCCGTGTCAAAGCGTTCATAAAGCTCAGTCACAAATTGGGTCCAAGCAATATACCCTTGACGAGAATTTTTTTTCCATTGCCACCATTGCCAACGTTCTTGATCTAGATGGAGAACACCATACCAGAGTTTGGCCAAGTCATCTGTAATGCCATATAAAGAGAAATAATGTTCCATTTGGGTTACCCAACCAGTGGGGTCCGAGCCATCAAATTTGGTCACATCCACCCGCGGAAGGCGTAGGTCACGTTGAAAGTGATGGGGCTGAAAGGTATGGGAATGGGAGGAATGTTCACCTTTAGTCTTTGGAGGTGCGTCAGAGAAAGGGTCATTTGTAGGGATCTTCAGTTTGGTGCAGAGTGATGCAAAGACAGATTCAAGCTGGGTGGTCAGTTCTTGTTTGACTTCCTCCATTGAGGACTGCATGGTTGTATTTATGGTTGTATTGATGGATGTATCGATGGAGGCAACAGTAGCACTGAGTTGTTTCACTTCTTTTTGGGTCTCAAGGAAACCAGATTGCAAGGTGTTGAAGCAAGCTTCCAGGTCTTGGCTACAAGTATGGGCCATGAGGATGGGTGAACTGAAAAGGGGCGGGCGGGGTCAAAAATTTTGCCAAAAAATGATATGGATGAATGTGATAAGGGCGAAGAGATGAATCCAATGGAATAGGTCTGAAGAATATTGTAGCGATGAAATCCCCAAATGCTTAACCAGAAAGAAATGTGTATTTACTTGGTAACCCAAACACAGTTGCGCGACAATAGATCTTGTTTTTTTTAATTTGTTTATGTTTCTGTCCCCCAAAGGTTAGGGATTCAAGGGTTCTACAGACAAAGGTTTGCCATGTGCTATAGCTCTCTGATATATGTGCAGGGTCCAACAGTAGTACTCGGACCAATATCTCAAGGCACTAACTAAGGAGGATAGATCGTACCCTTAGTTGTACTACCCGACTACCCAGGTACTAGAGAGTATCTTCCCGAGTGTTGTTTTCAGTGGCACTATAGCAGTCAGGCGGTCGATCGGTTTATCTAATGAGGGCTTCAGGAAATCTAGGTTGATCCGTACACAGATATTGTCTGATGCGCTACCACTCGAAGGGGTACCAACAGGGGTTACAAGGGTGGCGAACAGATGTGCGCTTAAGAACCACTTGTATTTCCTGCGTGTATGAATCCCTCAACTGTAGGTTTATGCACGTAACGACAGATCTATGTGGCTTAAAGACGTTGGAATGCGTCTCTACCCTGGAAAAAAAATTTCCACAATGTCTGCCAAGGAAAGTGCTCTGATACCACTTGTAATATACCAGATATAAAAAGTATGCAGAACATAAATAAAATGCTAGAAATGGCAGAATAACAGTAATATAACTAGCATAATCTCCACAATAACACATAAATGATATAAGAATAACAACATAAATAACACTTTGATTCATAAAGCAATGTTCACGGGCCTCTTCAAGGGGGCAACCTCCAGTCGAGCAACGCTCTGTTACAATAATCTCCAAGCTAGGGTTTTCATACCCTCAACCCTTATTTATACTAAATATGTCTATCAAGAGAAGCATCTAGAGGAAGATCCTTCTAGAAGCGGAAGCTTCTATTAGGTCTTCTTACATCCGCCTTATTCTATTTTATTGAAAGGCCTTATTAATATTGACCTTTATTACATCCGAATATATTGATCTACCTATGTGCGGATTAGGACCCTAACATATTGATGCTTGTTGTTTGTGGAGGGATTTTGGAGATTAACACTAGTTGGTTGTAGAGAGATTTTGGAGATTGATGGCATTGTTCATAAAGGGTTTTCGAGATATTTGGATCATAAACCAAAGCCTACAAAACATTCTAGAGTGTTTTCTCTATTGGAGGCAAAATTTATAAAATATTCTAGAAGGTTTTCTCTATTGGAGACAAAACCTATAAAATACTTGGGTTTTCATATTTATTGAGCAAATTCTTGTAAACCATTCAAGAAGGTTTTCCATTTTGACGGTGAAAAAACTTGTATAAAATTTGAGAGTTTTATTTATTTGAGATAAAGCTTACAAGACATTTCAAAGGATTTTTCATTTCATTAGAGTGAAGAAAACACATGCACATCCCCAACTCCCACCAACCACACACACATCCCCTTCCCCCCATGACCGACCCTCCCGGGGGATGAGGATGTGCATGTGTGTGCAAACAAATCACAAACATGCACATTCCCATCCCCTTACCACCCTCCCACATGCATTGATGATGTGTATGTGTGTGCAAAGCCACAACCTTGCAAAACATTATAGAGAGAGGCATTTATATCGTATGAACAATTCCAAGATGTGCATATCTTAGGAATATCTAACTTAGTAATGGATACTTTTTAAGTCAACATTCTAGAGTTGGAATTTTTATTTTCTAGGATTTTCATCATTTAAACCAATCCATAACAAGTTGTAGGTTTCAAGGAACATTTCTACTTTCTTTTGTTTGGAGTTATTTCTACATGTATGTGTCTTTTTTTTCCCACTATCTACTTCAAATTATAGTTATGGAGGTTCCAATTGAGCTAAATTGTGACATTGATATATAAAGTGAATTTGTAAGTAAAGGGATAATAAAACTTTGTTAAGAATTTTAGATAATTGTTGTGTGAAGAATTGTGTTTAATCATTTTTGGAGATTTAATGTGAACACAATAATAATGAACTTAATTTATGCCTAATTTTATCACTTCTTTAGTTACAAAATTCACTATATGTATGAGTGAACTCAAATTACACATTTTATCTCTATTGATATCTCCATAACTATAAAAAATTGCTTTATGTATTAGTGAATCCAAGTTACACAATTAACTCAATTGTTACCTCCATAACTATAATTAGATGTAAATATTGAGAAACTTTAAAACCAAAATAGAAATGTATCTTAAACCCTAAAACTTGATATTAATTGTTTAAAATAGTGATATAAATTTTGTTATTGTATTCATTTTAAACCTCCAAAAATTATTATATATAATAGTTAATAAATTTTATGACTTTTGAAAAATTAATTTTATATATTAGTGTAATTAAGTTATATAATTTAGTTTAATTAAAATCTTTGTTTAAAAAAATTATAACTATAATATATTGATTTTATTAATTCAATATCAACATATTTCATGAAATAAGTAAGATTTAATAGTATTTTTTAAGTTATTTTTGTTTTTTATATTGCTATTAAAATAGATGACAAAACTCTTGTTGGTGGTCTACCACTTGGGGGATACATTAGTTTGTTTGAGTTTATGATTTTTCTCTTATCTACCCTCTCAAAATCATTCGAGCAAACAAAACCCACACCTTAAAAGATTGAGCTAGTGGGAATTAACCTATTTTAGAGAATATAATTATAATGATTAAATTCATATTTTATAATATTCAAATACACTTTTTAGAGTTTTATCACTTAATCTTCAATTCCAAATTATTTAATCTAAATTTTCTTCCCAAAAATCTACATAATTCCCTTTAAAATTTAAAAACAAAGAGATAATTATTTTAGTTAACTTATAAAAAAAAAATTAAACTAAAAGAGTGAAGTAAAATGAATAAAATTTATTTTTACAATAATTTATTATTACTATAATAAAAGATTTTTTAAATATTAAAAAATTAATATATTAAATTCAAAATTGTATAATAAATATAAAACTAATAGCATTAATAAAATATTTTTTAAACTATTAAAAAAATAATAGTTTATTAAATTGTTACTTGAACAATAAATATAAAATTAATAATAAATATAAAATTAATAGCATCAGTGCGGCTTGCCATAAAGTACAAAATTAATAGCATTAGTGCTTCCCATGCAGGAAAATTATAAAATCTAGAAGATCACAAAGAATGAGGGCTAAGGAGCTAGATCAAATGTTTCATTAGGGTTTAGTGGAGCTAGATAAAATGTTTCATTAGGGTTTAGTGGGAAGTACAGCTACAAAAAAGGTTGTTCTTGTTTTTTTGGGGATGACTTCCAGCTTTTGATAACAAACAAACTCAAGACAAACAAACTCAAGATTAGACAAATCGTCACACTAAGGATCAATGGAAAAGAGTTAAAAAGAAGTTGATGATGAAAACCAACCAATGATTATGCCAATAAATCACTGCCACTTTCTCTGCCATATTCCACGACTCCAAAAATTAGTAACAACCAATGACCAAGAGTGATCATTACTGTTGAGTTCATGGATGCATTCTCCGCCATTGGCTTAATGTCCAAACCCTTACAGAATCCTCACTGACAGATGCTAATAAATCACCTATTGAATCCCAACAAACTGAACATTAGTTTCCTCATCAAATATAGATTCTCCATTCTCTGGTGTAGTAGCCAACAATTCTTCCATGCATTTCTTGAAGCATGCAATACCTTTATAAATTTTTCAATAACTGATCCATCCATATCCTTATATTTTTTTCAATAATTGATCCATCCAGTGATTTACTTTATATAGATTGGTTAGGAGAATCACACCATCAAATCATCATCCTTCTAAGAATATGCCAGAAACTTTGTAATACCTTTTCTACAGTTAGATTAGATCCTAGGCAAGTTTGAAATTATGCCCCTACAGGAAAGTGCCTTGAACTGTATCTCAAGGAGACAAAGGCATGTTGTCATAGGAGCTCTCAGATTAGTTAGAAATTTGGGTCTGGTATGCCTGGCAGAAATTGCATGATTTGGAATATATTCAAACCTGTAAAGACGGTAAAAAAGAATAATATGAACAACCCTCAATATGAGTTTGTATATTTTAAATTCTAATAGTGTGTAAATTTGTGAAAAAATTCAAGTTAAAGAGTTCATTGGGGGTGATGTTTCTTTCACCAATGCTTCAGCTCATCCCTAACCCACAGTTCAACATCCCAAAACACAGGATTTCCATTTTCATTCCTCTTCTCCTTGTCCTCAGCCCAACATCCAAAAACACAGGATTTCCATATTCATTCCTCTTCTCCTTGTCCTCAAGCCTCTTGAGAATCAATTATTGTCCATCCCCTCTGCAACAAGAAGCACAAAGTGCCTATTCTCTACCAATCTAGCTCTAAAAATTCAAATAACCCCCCTTGTCCCTCCACATAGAATGAGTTCAAGGTATAAGGCAACAGTCCACATCTTTGCTACCCAGAGTTGAATGCAATGCAAGATATCCAATATTCCTACCCATCAGCTTAACCAGCTTTGCTCCATTAGGGACACTCCTAGCCTCAACATGCACTGCATTGATGTCACTCTAGGTTGTCTCCACTGCTGTGTTATGGCCATATCTGCAATTTTTTATGAGATTCCTAGGAAATGCTCTGTTTTACCTTCACAGAGAATGCCCTGTTTTTAGCCCACTGATAGGTAATATCAATTCTTGTCTAACCCCCTCTGCAGCAACAAGCACAAAGTGCCCAATCCCATTTGATATGTTATGTTATGATTCCTCAGCTTTCCTTGCATTGCCTGTTTTCTACAATTTTGAAAAAATAATATGTATAGGTAATATCAATTCTTGTCTAACCCCCTCTGCAACAACAAGCACAAAGTGCCCAATCCCATTTGATATGTTATGTTATGATTCCTCAGCTTTCCTTGCATTGCCTGTTTTCTACAATTTTGAAAAAATAATATGTAGCATTTCTAAGATGTATATTTTCAAATTTTTTCCATATTGAATTTTAGGCAGTGGAATTTTTTCCTTATCCAATCTAATTCGATAATATGTAGCATTTCTAAGATGTATATTTTCAAATTTTTTCCATATTGAATTTTAGGCAGTGGAATTTTTTCCTTATCCAATCTAATTCGAACTAGGTAACTATGGTTTCCATATGAAATCTTTGATTTGACCATCACCCGACCAATGGATGTTGGATGATGTCATGGTCCAAACGATCAACGATTAAGTCGTCATCCATGAGGCATCACATTATCCATCCTGAAATGCACACACAATTCATATCCTGAAACGCACAAGCCCTCGTGACAGCACCTTCTTAAGCCTCTGTCTCACACCAGAGATCGTTGTAGAGATTGAATCAACGGAGAACCTGCGCCAACTAGAGCTCTGTTATTGTCAGTCTTCTGCACATTTATTACAGTTCGTAACATTATATACATTGCTGGATATCCTACACATTTTGCAACAATATATACATTATTGGATAGTGGATATCTACACATTTGATCCCTTCAAGGCAAGTCTTATATATAGAGTTGTAGAGCATTTACTACTGTACTGTTCGATATTTACACATTTTGTAATAATATATACGTGGTTGGATATCTGCAGTTTAGAGAAGGAAATACATGGTTGGATATCTATACATTTTCAGCCTAGAGAACCCCTGTATAGGAAATCTAATATCCCAAATTGTAGAGCATATAGAACATTTACTGCAGTTGGTAAGAGTATATACTATTCGATATCCACACATTTGCAGAGTAGAGAGCTTCATCATGACAAATTTTATACAGTGAATACAGTTTGTAATAGTGATCATGATTCATCATGATAAATTTTATACAGTGAGCACAGTTTGTAATAGTGATGATGATGATGATTAACGTTCACTAAGATTGAATTGGTCTATCGGACCTTAAGAGGGTAAGTGATTATTTGTGATTCTTTAGAATTTTGTTTATGTGCTTGAAAAGCAATAAGAGAAGCTTTCCAAGATCACCATACTTTTGTTGAGTTAAGAGGTTAGGAAGGTTGGTAGTGTGATAAATATTTTGAAAATGAGATCTAATATGGGTATAGGTGGACAATCTAAGAGAAAGTGTTTTTCATCTTCAACATTCTTAGTGTCACAAAGGTGACACACTCTTTCATCCCATGGCTTTTTAGGAATTGACTAACGCCTAGTTTCACCATGGAGCTAGTGAGAATTTGTTCTTATTTTAGCAATGCTTATTTTTTTCTTTACACTTGGCAAAACAAATAGATAATTTTGATCTTCTAGATTAGGGTTGATTACATCTTTATAATACCTTAATTTTCATTTTTCCTCTAGCTCTTTATCACACCACATTTTCTCCTTAAATTTTGATTTGGCTTTTTTTTTAATAGTATATTTATTCTGCAAAATGGTTTCTTCCATGATTCAGTTTAGCCAAGACATGGCTTCCTTATGCCATTCTAGCTTGAGTCGATGGTGGTTATGATTTGATTTTGAAACAATTTTAAGTAATCTCTTGTCTTCCATGTTTAACTTGTTCTTATACATTAGGTATCTAGTCATAGCCATGCTCTCAATAGATGAAATAACCATAGTCTCAATAGAGGAGAAAAAAATACACGTCTTTAACCATTAAACCCACTCAAACTATAATATATATACACTAATATATACATTATTGAATATCTATACATTTACAATACCTCAAATAATTGTGAAAAAAAGACGGATGAGCTCAAGCGGTCTTTCATGGAGGCCGGTATGACGACGAAGAAGATGACGGAGTTTGCTCGCTGTGAAGAAGAAGACTACAGAGTAGATCCGCCGCCAGAAGAAAGAGGAGGCCGAGAAGCGGGCCAAAGCTGCCGATAGTACAAGGAAATTGAAAAGTTCCCTCAGGCCTGCTCTCAATGAAACTATGCCAGCGCCCCTACAGTGCATCAGTTAGATCGGAAAAATCACCGCGAATAAACTGCTTCTCATACCGGCCAGACTTATTTTCTGTCTAAACCCTAGCGGTCTGTGAATAATCGTTCTTATTTTCTGTCTAAACCCTAGCGGTCTGTGAATAATCGTTTTAATTTGAGATTTCATTTCTTCTTCCCCTCTACAAACTCTGAGAACTCTTCACAGCAAGTATTTCTCAGGGACATGCATACACGCATGCAGAAACAGAGTACCCTAGTCATTGCAGGCGTCCCAAAGAACCGGGATGTGGCCTCCGACACTGTTATGGCACTGGAGGAATGATAAATTCCTGAGCTCGGTAGGGATCGAACCTCGCAGGCTCAGATCGACTCAGCTAACTCACCATTCGCGAGTGTTATTGACATGTGTGCGGAGTTTAATGAATCCCAGCGGAAAAGCGGCAGCCCAAGTCACCTCGATTTAAAGATTCATCACAATATTTTCACAGGGTTAGCGAGGGCGAATGAGCCGGGGAAGGTGTACTTCTGTAAATAATAAGCTGGTGAAAAAATTGAGCTTTGTAAGAAAGTATTTTTATCTGTAGGAGAGTAGTAAAGTTTTGTGGAAGAGTGTATTCTTAAGTTTTACGAAACATGTACAAGTTTCTTAAACTGAATGCTTGAAAATATAATGCTCCAAAATATAACTTTCTCAAAATAGATACATGAAGGAAATGTGGTATATTTTAATGATATGTATAAATGATATTATAAAAGGAAACTCATGTTTATATTAAGTTTTATAAATGATGGTTAAATTTTACTTTATGATGATGAAAGATTTTTTTTTTTTTTAATATGGTGATTTTTTTTTTCCAAGAAAAAATTATCTCAAATTTATATAGGGTATAAATTCGTTTATAAAGTCAGCAATAAGCTGTGTCCATAACAGTACTACTTCAACACCCATGCTCAGTAGCAAACAAAGCAATACAACTCAGCACAACACGCAGGTTGTGAACAAGTGAAACAAAAAACAAGACAAAAAAACCCCATCAGAAACTAGATGAAGAAGCTAAAACCAAAGCTGCACGCCCACAATAGGACCTTGAAGTGTATGATCAACACCGCATGCCGCAACAGGACCTCAAAGTGTAGACCATATCACCACACGCCCTCAAAATGGACCTCAAAACTCTGGTCCAAACCCACAAGAAGGAAAACAGAATGAGGCGCAAGAAAATGGTTTGAGAAAAAAATGCACCAAACAAGCTCCATAGACCCTCTCGGCCCCTAACAGCAGCAGAAGGAAAATACAAAGCCACCAGCAAATAGGCCCCTCGCGCCCACAATGGCGCTCCATGCGGGTGCCATCACTGCTGCCAGCCGATTCTCCACCGTCGTCGTTTAAGACCCCACCGGTCAAAACCCCCCGTAGCACCGCCCTGCTGGCCTCCAGTCGAAAAGACCCAGCACTGGCCCGGCCGCAACCCGTAGACAGGTCCGCGTGCCCAAAGCGTGGTGCTCCACCCGGTTGCCTGCAGCGCCGCCTCCCAGAACCGCTCCCGACGCCAACCGTAAGCCTCTGTAAGTCGCTTCCCGCCTACCCGCTCTGGAAAGGGTAAAGTCCCACCTGTTCTTCACCACGAAGATAAACCAGGTATGCGGCTAGCAAGACCTAGCCGCAGAGCCCTCAAAATCGAAACCCTAAAAACGGCTCCACTTGACTACCTTACACTCAGTACAATATTCTTACTTGTGAGGAAGACCTTTAATATGGTGATTAAAGTTTAAAACATGGGATATCTTTAAAATCCAACCGTTTTAAGGGTTGGTGTGGCCCAACACCTTAAAAATCCAGCTATGTTTAGAGTTGGTGTGGCTCAACACCTAAAAATCCAGCCATGTTAAAGGTTGGTGTGGCCCTCCCCACGTGCCATAAATCCAGCCATGTTAAGAGTTTGTGTGTGCCAAGCTAGGTGCAATCCACTTGTGATTTTGATGGATTGGTTGTTTCTTAGCCACATGCAAGTCATGCAAGTAAAGCACACACTGGCAACAAAAAAAATAAAAATAGAATCTAGTGGAAGTGCTACAATCCTACCAACCCTAAAATCCTAAAAATATAATGAAAATGCTACAATCCTCCCAACCCTAAAAATATAGTGGAAATAATACAATCCTCCCAACCCTGAAATCCTGAAAACAATTAATAAATATGAAGTTGGAACCACTTTGATGTTAAAATTTTAGATAAACTGGTATGAGACCTTCTCCCCCCAACGATTTTACTGGTAAAGTCTATGGCGAGTGTTCTAGGGTTTCCTCAGGCCGGGATCACTGTCACTTGGTGACAATGATCCCACTACCAGACTTGGTTTCTACAGGTTGAGTTGCTATGATGTATGTACACAAGAACCGTTATGCCTCCCCTTTACACCTTGTCTTAGCTAGGGAATCCACTCGATATTGATGCCCAAATCGACAGTTGAACCATTAATTGCAGAGAATCCTTGTTGTAGCCCTTTCCTAGCCTCTACCCGATTCACTCCAACCTGTCCACGAGGTCTACACTGAGTGTGGCCTTCCCCTACGCCTCCACCCCTGCTCTTTTACCGATCCACTCCTCCTTGTCTATGTGGACCCTCACAGACTATTACCCTCTCCATGGCTGACAAGGTAGGCCTGTCATGGGCAGAGGAAGACGACATTTGGGCACAAGATAACCTGTTCCAAAGTGATGATACTTATAAACTGCTCTACGATTGCCTACGCCACCCATCGGTTAACCCCCCCATGACTACTAGCCCTTCTCTTGTGCCCCTTCCGGATCCTCACCTCCACTGTGTTGAAAAGTCCCTCTCCCCTATCGATCCAGGTATTCTTCTCTCGTCACCGCCTTCCACAACCCTACCTTGCTCCTCCTCTGAACACCCTCACCCTCGCCTTCCTTCTCACCCCACTCTCCCTGAGCTGGGCTTCCCTACTGGTTCTTCCTCTCCCTGCCCCTCCCGGCCTCCCCTGCCACACAATGGAGCTGGTCATAACAAATTTACTGGAGCCATGGGCCGCTCTAATCGTAAGCTAAAGACCTGGAAGGTGAGACAACCTCTCCCAGTCTGTACTCTCGGGAAGGATGTTGCTAAGGACAGGATCGCTAGCCTTGCTAAGCACGCACTTGTCATGAGATTTTACTATTTGAATATGCAGAATGCACGCCTTTCTCGGTGGGTTCAGGATTGTTGGAAACCAATCCTTGGTTATTGTTCGAGGATCAACCACCTCTCTAATCATTGGTTCATCTTCCATTTCCTGTCTGAAGCAGATCTTCAGTTAATCCTAGTGTCTCCTTGGATTTTAGACAGAGGAGTTCTCATGCTCAAGCACTAGACACCAGGATTCCATCCCTTCACAAGTACCTTTAACAAAAGGTGGTTATGGATGATTCTGCCATATTTCCCAGTCGAACTGTGGCCATTACCAATAATGGAGACGATTGCTAACACGACAGGGAAGTTTATATTTTTCGACCTCCGCTCTCTCAACTGGTCAAATAAAAGGGCAGCTTGGGTCTTAGCTGAATTTGACCTTGAACTCGGTCTTCCAGATTCCATTGAGATCAATGTTGGTGAACACTCCTTCAGACAGTCTATTGACTATTGGAGGAAGCCCTTTAGATGTCATCTTTGTTGGCAGCCTGGGCACTTGTGACACAATTGTCCTTCGACCAAGACTTCACCCTCCAGCTCTTCTTTGAACCTAACTGGACCAGCTCTTCCTCGGTCCTTGGAACAGGACTCCTTCCTCGGTAAGATGCGGTATCTTTTACTGTCCTTCTTTTTAAAAATCTATCAAGGTGAGCTATTTTACTTAAAAGATAATGAATCTTGGGTTCTTGACATTTTTGAAGACTTTTGGAGACTGCTCCTGGATAAATTGGACTCCTCTACCCATCTTGCTCCCCATAAAAAGGTTTTACCCTCCGTTAACCTTGCACGACCCACACAGGCTCCTCAAAAATCCTGCGCACATCATGCCCCCTGTCCCGATCTTTGTCACATTACCGAACCATCCCCCCCTTCCTCTCTGTCTCCCCTCTCGAATGTCTCCCCCACACAACCCCTTCCACTATCTTCTCCTACCCAATGCCTTCTTGAACCCTCCTCCGAGCCAAAAACAA
>ML815484.1:86808-111821 GCA_009831015.1 Picea engelmannii | reverse complement strand
GGGCTTGTTGGCTTTACTATTACAGAGACTTCCCCTTTAAGAATTGTTTCCACTATTCATGAACCCGACTATCCTTTACCTACGGCACTTAGAGCACCCATGCTGTCCAATATTGTCTCTTAATGATCCTATTATCACTCAACCTCCGTGGGTTTGGAAGCCCCACTAAGCTAGCTTCCCTTAAAAGGTTATTTTCTAAGATTAAGCCAAACATAGTCTTTCTCCAAGAAAACTTGGTCCTTGGTGATAAGGCGAAAGAACTCTTCTTACAGTGCCTTCCACACTGGTCCATTGTTGCTTTAGACTCTCTAGGCCGCTCTAGAGGCCTGCTCACTGGCTGGAACCCTGATATTGCAGATTTTCAAGCTTATGGTACTACTACAAGGATCTTAATAGATGGTAAGATTAAAATATCAAAATCCCCTTTCAAACTCCTCAATTGTTATGCTCCCTATAGCGATCGCAAACCCTTCTGGCAAACACTTTTTGATTCGGGTCTTCGCCATGAGGACAACCTTATTTTAGGAGGTGATCTCAATTTTACCCTTACTGCTAATGAAGTCTAGGGCGCATCTGTAAGGACTGATCCAAAGGCAGACTTTTTTTACTCTATCCTTCATAGATCAGGGTTTATTGATCTCCAACCTTCAGTCCTCACTTCCACTTGGCGAAACGACAGATCTGGGTCCAATGGTATCTCCAAAAGACTAGACTGTTTCCTTTTAGCTTCCAATATGATTGGCGGTCACCACCATTTTAGATCATGGGTTGAATTTTCAATGATATCTGATCATCAGCCGATTTGTTTACAAATTAAAGGTCCCCCACGGCCTTCGACAACACCATTTAAGTTCAATTGTACATGAATTAAAGACCCTGATTTTATCTCTCTTGTACACACAACTTGGGTGTATTTACAAGAGTGGATGGATTCTTCTGCTATCCTTCTACTCTATGAGAAACTTAAATCCCTTAAGCAGGTTGTCATTAATTGGCAACTTAAAAAGAAACAGAATATGAAGGCCGACCTGGTGTGTTTAAAACGTCAAATTATGATACTCTTTGACAACAACCCGTCCCATTTATTTGATGCAGAGGATTTAAATACTCTCCAGGATCTAACACAAAATAAGAATGAGATTTTATCTCATGAAGAAGCCACTTGGAGACTCCGAAGTCAGGTAACCTAGTTGGAAAAAGGCAATAAGAATACCATTTTTTTTCACAAATTTGCAACTCAGAGATGCAACCATAATACTATTTGGGACCTGACTGATGCTAAAGGAAATTTAGTCTCAACCGATTATGAGTTACATTTGCTGGCCTTTAATCATTTTAGAACATAGTACAAAGCCATTGAGTCTGAAAACATTGATTTACAGCTTGATGTACTACAGACGGTTCCCCTCTTCTTCAAGAAATTTGATAATGTGACCGTAGGTAAACCTGTTACACTCTCTGAGCTAAAAGGCATTGTTGACTTTATTCCCAAAGAAAAAATCCTAGTCCAGACAGATGGACTCAGGAACTTTTTCATCACTTCTTTGAGATCATGGGTATGGATTTGCTTAGACCTGTGGAAGAGTCTCGTCTCACAGGAATTATCCCTGGAGCTCTAAATGCAACGTTCTTCACTCTAATTCCTAAAATCTATAAGCCTGTCAATTTCAACGACTTCAGACCCATTGCTTTGTGCAATTTCTCCTACAAAGTCATCTCCAAGATTATTGCCTCCCGAATCAAATGTACTCTAGCCAATTGTATCTCCACTGAAAAATTTGGCTTCCTGAAGGATAGACTATTTTTTGATGCTATGGGCATCACTCAAGAATGTCTCCACTTGACAAAGTTGAAAAAATTGAACTCGATCATCTTAAAGCTTGATTTAAAAAGAGCTTATGACAATGTCAGTTGGCAATTCCTCCATTTGCTACTTGACTAGATTGGACTTGACTAGAATGTCATTAATTGGATTATGGGTTGCATTACCTCAGTCAACATGACAGTTCTGGTGAATGGAACCCCCAATGACTTCTTTTGTTGCCATCGGGGTCTCCGTCATGGTTGCCCACTGTCACCCTTGATTTTCTTTCTTTTTATTGAAGCACTCAGCAGAATGATGACCCAAGCAGTGGAGATGGGAAATTTTAAAGGACTCAAAGTCGTTGTTGGCACCTTTATCTCACACCTTTTGTTCATTGATGATATCCTTATCTTGGGCTCCAGGAAACTTGAATACTGGAAAACTCTCAAAATTATCCTTTCCAATTTTTGTGCGGCTACAGAATTGTCTATTAACCGTCACAAATCTATTTTTATTGCACAGAATATCGATCCAATTCTAAGGAGCTTCCTTCTGTCAAAATTCAAAATACAATTTGAAAGCCTTGATCATGGGATGAAGTACCTTGGCTTTTGTTTGAAACCAAATAGCTACAAAGTCAGCGATTGGACATGGCTTACCAAGAAGATTGATAAGAGGATTGGGAATTGGACCTATCGCTGGCTCTCCTTGGGCAGAAGACTCACTCTGGCAACTTCAGTTTTACAAAGCATCCCAGTTTATTGGCTTAGCTTGGTGAAAGCTCCGACTTCTGTGTTCCATCGCATTCATCTTATGATCAATAGATTTATCTGGAAAGGGGGCAAAAAATACACTAGATACCATCTTACTAAATGGCAAAGTCTAGCAAAGCCAAAACAGTATGGAGGGTGGGGCATTAAACATCTGACATGGTTTGCTCATTCTCTTGCCGCCAAATCCTGTTGGAGAGGTCTTTTCGAAACCAATATATAGAACATAATTCTCAAGAAGAAATATCTAAAAGGACTAGATACCGTCTCCCGGTTGTGTAAGGATGCCCACTCCACCCATAATTCTTCTATTATTTGGCAGAATCCGATGCTTTCATTGTCGATTATCAAACGATGGTTGGCATGGGAAATTGGGACAGGGCAGCGTATTGTTCTTGGGCGCGACCCATTCATTGGATGTTTGGATTACTATCACCTTTCCAATTCGCTCCTACAGGAATTAAACAGTCAATCCATATTTTTGTTAGCTCAAGCCACCATGGACGACTCAACTGAAGCGCACCGACAATGGATGGACTCTCGACAGCTAGGAGTAAGTGATACACTTAGCATGGAATGGGAAGAGTTCTCTCAAAAGCTCAGAAGCAGTGGCATCCGACTGAGCACTGAAAAGGACAAACTCTTTTGGTCTTGGAACCGTTCGACCCGTAAGGTCACTGCCAGATTAGCATATCAGTCCATACTTTATACAAATAAATTGACTGTTGAGAAGTGGTGGCATAAAACGATCTGGACGGTAAAAATTACAGTCAAAATAATATGCTTCATGTGACTTTGCATAGAGGACTGCATCCTCACAGGTATCAATTACCAAAAAAGAGGTGGAATTGGCCCCTCAATCTATGCCTTGTGCCTAAAAGCTGAAGAATTTGCCACACACCTTCTTGTAGAATGTCAGATATCACAACTTATTTGGGCCAATGCCCTCACAACATTGAGGATTGACAGTGATTGGAAGAGATCCACCACTGAAGAAAATTTAAAACACTGGTTCTTCAAACTTCCTAATTTAAGACACATTCCATTTTTTTATTATGTGGGACATTTGGAAATATAGAAATATTTTTTTTTTGAAAACTGGAAAAAGAATGATCGATGGATATACAAAAAAAATCTCCTCTCCATTAAATAACATCCATATAAAGAGGAAGTAGACAAATTAGAATTTTTACTGAACCCAATCTACTTCAATGACAATCCAATTGGCTTCTTTGATGGTGCAGCTGCAGAAAAGAAGTGTGGCATAGGTATATATTTAAAAATCACATCTAGACACACTATCAAAGCACATTTTGCTGGAGGAACAAGGAATAATATGAAAGCTGAGATGATGGGATTGTGGGGAATCCTTCTACTTGCCACACATTACTCTATTAAAAAATTAATGGTGGTAGGCGATTCAAAGGTCAACATTGACTGGATAAATGACAAAGCCAATCTAGATCTAAGCTATCTTAGCCATTGGAAGGAGAAGATCAACACATTAAAGAAAGGTTTTGAGACCATAAATTTCATGCACGTCCACAGACAGTTTAATAAAGTTGCGGACATCTTATCCAAAAAGGCTCTCAATGATACTCTAGGGTGGTTATTTTTCGAAGAGCTCGTCAATGGATCTACTATCAGATCTTGGGAATTACACATCCTATAAGGTGGTTTTAACCATAAACAACTATTGAGTTACACATTGTTTTAGCCAAATAAAGTAACCATAGGATATCATAGGTAAAAAGTTGTAGAAAAAGAATGAATATCCAATACATGGAAGATACAACTATTGTAAATTAAAAGTTTCATTTGATTATAATAAGAATAACAATGAAACTGTTTTTTTAGCGTGAAAAAAAAGAAGATAAACTATTCAAATCTCAATTTCTATTTTTTTTTTCTTAAACCATCATGGCAACATTTATAATGTGTATGACAAGAATTTACTCAAAATGGCAACGTCATAAAGTTTAAAAATAAAAATACATGTTAGTTACTATGTGTTTCCGTGAATCATAATGGACAATTCATATATATATAAAACATTCATATGTGCTTCCGTGACTCATCATGGAAAATTCATAAATATAAAAGTTTGTTAAAAGGATTATATATATATATATATATATATGCAAATTGAAGTTTATTGTTAATTTTTTAATATTTGTTTTAACAATTGTTGGAAAATATTTGTATTAATAAAAAAATTGCAGTTTAGATATGCAAAGATATATTACAAAAATGTTATTCACCATAAAATTGTTGTTTACAAAATTGCTTTACTCTTATGTAATCTTAATTATAACCAAAGCAACATTTCTATGAAGACAATGTACCTAATTTATTCTACATATACATGTCAGATACTTTGTTAGGGTTTTCAAAGAGGATGTCATTTGTTGTATATTAATTGGTCTATGTACAGATATACCAATTTCTTATTTTTCATTTGATCCCTTTTGATCCTTTGGTAGTGGAACTTGGAGATTCTTAGCCACTTCAAAATTTGATGGTGAAACCGCCAGCTGCAACCACTATGAATCTTCGACCGAAACAAGAGTCTTGTTGCCAAGAGAGTCTGATTGTTGAATGACATTTTGATTGTGTAGGGCCTATATTTGGGAGGCTAATTTGTCCAGGTATTCCTTCTGAGATATCATGGTGTCCATTAACAAATCTACCTTAATTTTAAGATCCCTCTCGAGGATAGATGCCACTTGTAGCTGGTGGAGATGGTTGTTGGTTGTCGAATTCATTTTGTAATTGCTTGTAGTCCCACTTCAGAATTCCAACATTATTTGAAGCCTAATCTGTGTACTCAATCCCCAAGTGTGGAATTTATGTGAATTAAGGAATTGATGGATCATACGAAGAGTTGGTTAGATATAGTCCCCCCACCCCCCTTTTTGGCCATGGCCATATTGGCCCTTTTGTCCGCTTCAATATTCAACTCAAAATGCACATGAATCCAGTCAAGTTTCATAATTTTTTTAGAAAATCACCTTGCTCATTTCAATATTGCTCCTAACTGGAAATCTAAAAGAATGGTTACCCCCTCATATATTGAATGATTAGACAAGAGTCACCTAGGATTTCCAATTCTTTGATCTGAATTACAATGGCTAGTTTAAGGTCCATTAACAGTTTATAGGCTTATACTTGATTATTGGTCATCGTTCCTAGTTTCCATTCATATGCTTATGCTAGATTCCCCCTAGGGTCATAAATGACCCCACTCGCACATGCCTCCCTGAGGTTTCCTTCCGAGGCTCCATCAAAGAAGAGTAAGAATGATTGAGAGTTTCTTTTTTTCATTGCTCAAACTCTTGGGTAGTTAATCGAAGCTTCCTGATTGATCTCTTAAAAGTTAAGATATGTTCTCCTGTAAGGGAGTCTAATTTGAATTTCTTCTCCCACTCCTCTTCATTCCTTGTTATTTTTTCCCTGTTTGACATTTTTTGTAATTTTAATTTGAAATGTTCTAAGAGGAGCATCTTTTCTCTTGTGGCCACTTGTTCTAGAATCAAAATTTTTTGTTGAAAGATGATTGCATTCCTGGCAAGCCAAATCTGCTAACATATGAATTTGGGAAGAGCCATCCATAAATGCTTTAACATGGGTTTATCTTTTAGAGAACCTCAGTATTGTTTTTACCATTTGTGAAAGGGTTGTTTCCAATTACTTGGCTTTAGTCTCATGTGACATATGCCTTCTAAAGCAAATATCCACACCTACTCTATGGAGATTCTTCATTTTTACTGCATAAATTGTACCATGAAGGTCCTTGAATACCCCTTTTCTGTAAATTATCATATGTTAAGATTTTTCCATGGGCCAAAATCCAAAAGAAGATATTAATCTTAGGGAGTCCATCTGTATGCCAAATTTTTCCCCAAATATAGGCCTTGGGGAGATTAATGGTATTAACCAATTGATATTGATAGCCTTGTTTAACCATGTAATGTGACTTGCCTCACCCTCTTTTATATGCCATTATCTTCCTTTGAGGTGCACAATCTTTCAATAGAGATTTGAGTGGGAGCTGCCCAAAATGCCCAATTAAGCTAGATTCCTTCTGCCCATGATGATATGTCATATAAGGTGGATTTATTCCTCTGAATTAGCCATAGTCTGATTGGGGCCAACTCAGAAAAGCTTAGAAGGGGAAAATTTCCCATTATATTGTTTGTCCATAAGTTGATTTTTCGTCCATTCCACAGGATCCAAGTGAGCAATTCTTAAAGAATTAGCTATGACTTATGTAGAAGTTTCCATATTGTTAAACCTTATTTATTGGTAATAGCATGATCCAAACATATTAATTAAGGTCCTATATATTTTCTCAAAAGAAACCTTTTCCACCATTCAATTTTCCTTGAAATTAATCTCCATAAGAGTTTAGCTACCATTGCCAAATCCATGAGGAGTGGATCATGTATTCACATGCCTCCACTTTCTTTGAGTGCTCGCATTGTTGTCCAATTGACCAAATGAAACTTTTTTGAATTGATTTTCCCTCCTTGCCACAAAAAAAATCTGATATGTTGGGATAATAATGTTAAAATTCCTTTTGGAGATAAAGAGATGAAAAATGAAAAATAAGAAGAGCTGAGATAGTCAATTTGGTCAGGACTACCCGCCTGAATGGGTTGAGCCAATGAGCACCCTACTAGTTTAAATTATTTTTGAGTTTGTCTAGCACTGTTTTCCAATGATGAATAAATGGAGAATTCATAGTGATCAACATTCCTAGGTAAGTAAACACAAACCGATTTTCTTTGTATGGAAAATAAAAAAATCTAGAAATTATTCTACTAGTTAAGGGGTTGATATTCCAAGCATAAATTTGACACTTATTGTAATTGATGGATCCACCAGATACCTGCAAAAATAAGTCCATGACTTTCTTAAACCTATATGCCATGATTGTAGATGCACCTCCCAATAGTATTGTATCATTCATAAATTGCAAATGGTTGATGCTTTTAACGACTCTAACTATCCTGAGTACTGGTATGTTGCTTGTTGTTATTTTTTCCTAGTTTTCTGCTAAGGGAGTATGCCATGATGATATATAGTAGGGGAGAGAGTGGTAAACCTTGACGCAACCCCATATTGATAGAAAATAAGGAAGAAAGTCGACCATTAACCAAGGGACAAATTATGGGGGTACCAATACAAGTTGATACCCACTGGACAAAGGGAGTGATGAAACCAAATTTAGAGAGAACAAGGCAAAGAAAGGAATGGTTCACTCTATCAAAGGCATTAACCATATAATTTTTATGTCCATACCTTTCTCTAGAGCATTACTAGAATGAATGGCTTCATGTACTAAAATTATATTATCCACAATTTTTCTATGTGCCATGAAGGCTCCTTGGTTATCTGAGATGATTTTGGGAAAGAGGGGTTTTATTCGGTTTGCAATGATCTTGGACATAATTTTGTATGAAGCATTACATAGAGAAATGGGCCTAAAGTGAGAGAAATTGGATGGATTGTATTCTTTAGGGATTAAGGCAAGAAAAGTGGAGTTTATCCCCCCCCCCCACCCCACCCCAATTCAATTTGATTTATACACATACATGAGCATTCTCATAAGATATCCTTTGATGATATTCCAATATGATCTGTAGAAACTAATTGTGAAGCCATCGAGTCCTGGGGATTTATCCAGATTGAAATCCCAAATTACGTTTTTAAGTTCTTCAATCTAGATTGCCTCCCTCGGTTTTTCATTTTTTTCACTAGTCACAAGCATTGGAATGTGTCCTGGCATCTCTTCGATCTATTCATGGGTTTCCTCATCTCCAACTGTGTATAACTTCTCAAAGTTTCAAGAAAAATCATTTTTAATGTCTTCAAAGGAAGCTAAGGTGGTTCCATCACTTGATTTTATTTCCTTGACATTATTCCTAATTTCCCTTGATTTTGATTGTTTGTGAAAGAAAGAGGTGTTTTAATCTCCTTCTGTGAGCCATAACCTGCGATATTTGAGTCTCCATATAGATTCCTCATTTCTGATAGATTTTGGATGGTTGAGAAAGGATTTTTTTTCCTATTCTAACAATTGGGGGTTGGCTTTCTCTTCTTCAAGCTTGTTTTGGACTTGTTCTAAGACAACTTTAATGTTTCTAACCTCTATAACTAGAGAGAAATGCTTTGACTTAACCCAATCCTTGAGGGCGATTTTGGTCAATTTAATTTTCTTCTCCCAAATGTAAGTTGGGGATCTAGTTATCCATTTGCTCCATAATTTTGTGATCAGATCCATATAGAGGGGTATTCCAACCAAAGAGGAGTAAAACAGAAGGGGATGAGACCATAATTGGCAGGGGAACTTATCTCCAGGGAGATGGGTTTGTGATCAAAAGAGGACTAGTGAATGATGCCAAAAGAGATAAGAAGAGGAGAGTCAAGAGAGGAGTTGTGAATAAGTAAGGGATCTAACTAGGAAGCAATGTGACCTAGTACCATCCTTTTGTTCATCCAATTATATATCCCTGATTTGGGTTTGACATATGAAAGATCTCCCTTCGAGAAGAAGTCTTCAATTCTCTCTCGAAAGGGATCACAAACTATACTACCTCCCCTTTTTTCATTCTTCTACAAATTTGTGTCGAAGTCGCCTACCAATATACTATTCGACCAATTATCATTGTCACTTAGCTTTGTGAGTGTTTCCTAGTAGTCCATTTTTTCTCTATAATTAATGGGAATGTATACATTGACCACATTAATAATTCCTCTTGATTGTCTATGTTTGAGCCTAGTAGACAACCAATGTTGTGTGTTATTATTTTGAATGATCTGATATGTGTCTTTTTTCTAGAGAGTGCAAAGGCCTCTTGATGCTCCTCTCGCACTTACTGTCTCCCCTTCATTGATTCTCCAAAACTTCAAACTGATGTCAAGGCTTTAGTTTACCCCATTTTAGTTTCCTGAAGTAGAAGAGTGGATGGATTTTCCACTTGTATCATTTCTTTCAAGTCTTCATATTTTTTCCTATGACCTAATCCCCTACAGTTCCAAGAAACTATTGTGTGCATCATTTCTTACTTGATTTTCAAGGCCCCCCTTTGGGGGAGATCAAACTACTTGTGGATTTCATCAATTTTGAACCCACCTCATAATTTTCCAGGACTTTATGTTTTCCTAAGTATTTCTCTAACTCTATTTATGTTTCTCTTCGATATTTATGGGTTGGCCTTCCTTGTTTTTTTTTCTTTGTTTTTTTTTTCCTCGGGGCCCCCCGATGGGTCTTCATCAGAGTTAAATAGATCATGCAAATCCTCAGTCTCTGACTCCTGGGTTGAGTTTGTTAGGGTCAAATCAATTGGATTTTCATTCTCTTTGATTTTCTCCTGATTCCCTTCGACATTGCCCATATTTACCTCAAGTGGATTCAAGGAAGTCTCCCCTTGTTCAATGTGTTCTTCAAATTTCTCGAGAGTGGATTCATCTAGGGATAATATGACATACATGTTTTGTGATGGTGCAAGTTCTCTAGTCTGTCAGGCTTGATCATTTGGGTTGTTTCCAGTTGGCTCTATTTTCCCTTCATTAGGTGGGTTCCTCAATTGGGTTTTCTCCCTAGGGTTTACATGGTTTGGGCCTCTACATCTTGGATTTCCTGAAGTTCCAAGTTGTCTATTGGTGTTCTTTCTTCTTTGAGTTGTTTTCCATTCTTCATTCACATTTTTTCTCTCTTTTCCTTTGGATCCTTCTTCAAACAACTTCGAGCAAAATCCACATACTTGTGACAGTGACAACATTTAAAGGGTAGTTGTTCATAGTCAACTTGTTGCAGTTATTTCCAAATTTCAAAAGATAGAAGAATTGTTTCAGGGAGCCCTTTTTCCAGATCTACTTCAACACGTAGACAAGAATATGCAAACATTTGATCCTTCATAATAGAAAAATCTATATATTTTCCCAAGGAATTTCCTATAAATATGAACACCACGGCATTCCAGCAGTGAAGACGTAAATGAAGAATCCTTACCCATACCAGAATTATTGATGGAATGTCATTTTCTAGGTTAAATTATGGTGTCCATCAGTTCAAATATGTCCATCTAGTTCCAAATAAATATGGTCCACTTTAGAATATGAGATCTCAATCTTATTTGAGCTCGAACAAGCATGCATAAAAACCACGTCCAACAAAATAGTGGGTCATTTCCCCTTTTATCAGTGGCTCCCATTTTTTTTGCAACCAGATTGCCATTGTTGTCGGCGAGGGCCAAAGTCCCATGAAATATATGATCATGCCTTTGGTAACCATGTTTACATGGTCATACGACATGAGAGAGTCAGCAGAGGGATTTCTGGAAAGGTGTTTGGTTTCTTGACAATGCACATGGGGGCTTATTTTGATGGAGGGCTTGTAGAATCAACAAGGACGCGAAAGGCTTTGCTATCCGAAAGAGGAGGGGAGTCATCACTCCCCTCAGCAAATGTAAACATAACCTCAACACCAATTAGGGTATTCACATACCTAATTAGAGTTTCCGCGGAAAAATATTCTCTTTAAAATTATAACTCTAATAATATTATCAACATTATTAATTTTTTAATATTATGAAATAATAATAAAGTGATTTTTATAAGGGAAAGAACTTATAAAATTTCTTCTAAATATGCTAATTATGAACACTAGAATCTATTTGCAATGCTATAGTAAACTAAGAACTTCAAAGACATTTTGCATATCTAACCGAATTGCCTCTTATTTCATTTAATTATATGGACTTGATGATATTGACCACTATTAATTACATAATTTGCTTACTAGTTTCGTGTGATCCAAGAGAGAGTTAACCATAATAAAAGTAGAAAGCTCTTGATTTCCACAATCATTTGAGAATCTCGAAATATACCATTATTTTGAGTAGATTATACTAATCACAATAGTTACTTTAAAGTCTAAGTAAGGTTTATTCTCTAAAGTCTAAGTAAGGTTTATTCTCACATCACTACGCATAATACTTTGCAAATTAAACAATATAAAAAATTAAGCAATATGAAAGATGTCACTTCATGGTGTAGGATGCATATTGTTTGCCAATAATAATGATAACCGATACCATTATGCATTGAGATTTGAACATAAATATTGAAAAGTATCTATGCAAAAGAAAAATAAATTAATGATGTGCATGTATTAAGCACCGGGTAACATTGGTGAGCCATATATATCTTCATATTTTGTAATGTCCCCACTAATTTTTTTTTGGTATTTCTCTCAGTTTAGGAATGTAGGCATATCATCAAACACGTAGGTTATGTGTGTGTTTCCACTGTAAGATACCTCTGGGTACTGTTGTTGTGATTTCTGGTTGGGTTTCTTGTATGTTTATGAGTTTAACATTGAGTTTAATGTACCAAATAGAGTTGCATTGACAACACTATATTTAATGATGATACAACAAACAAATTATAACTTATATAAATGATTGTAGTAGCAAAAACAATAGATCCTTTTTCTTTATTTATTTTATTAAGTTGCAACAAATACAAAGGAGTTCGAATCTTACTCAACATAATAGAACTTGGTCAACTTAGAATTGATGCACCCATCTAAAGGAATCAACCACAATATGTAAGATTTGGCCCTCCACAATAAGAGTTCTACCCAGCAAGATAATGACACACCCAACACATAAGAAACAACCCCAACAATTGTAATTTCAGTCCAACAAGAGATTAAATCCACTCAGCTAAGAAGAACGACCCCAACAGTCATGAACTTGGCTTCTAACAAAAGAAATCTACCCCAAATAGCATTGTGTTTGACCCCTCTATTCAGGGAATCGATCCAGCTCCCAAAGTGTGCCTCCACAAACAAATTCACCCCCCTTTTCCTCAAATAAATGCAACCACCTCTTCCAGAACTCAACCCTCGTGGGCAATAGCGCCTCTACTCACACAGAAATCATTTAGCTAAATGGAAACTCGCCTAGCATGAACAAAACGACCTCAACAACAAAAAACTCAGCCCTAAATGAGATAGCACAGTTGCAATAAAAGAACTCAGCCACTGTCAAGAAATCTCAGCTACAAGAAGATGAACTTTGCCACAAATGAAGCACAATAAGAAGATCTGGATGATCTCCTCTCAATGACCAACTAGGGTGGATAGTTTCACCACTGAATCCAATCTTCCAACCTCTCTAGGGTTTCCATCACAAAGAGTCAAAGCCAAAGCCACAAGAGCTCTCTCAATTCGTTTTTAGAAATAACATATGTATAATGAGGGAGGGTACCCCTCATTCTCCTTTTATTCTTGTGTTGACCCTTTTGCGACCTTTTTTTTCTTTTAATAAGGTAAAGTGACTTTATTAATTCAATAGTCACTTAGGTGCTTTTTTCCCAATTACTCAATGTCACCTTTTTTAAAAAGATTAATTTCTCACTCCGATGACATTAAATAATCAATTAATTAATTCTGTTTTTAATGCCAAAAAGTGATTAATTGACTTTAAGACATTTCTCAATGTTGGAAACCCCTTTCTCATCATCCCAACCTTTAGAAATTTCCAACTTGATTCCAACGAGATATTACACTAAGGTATTCCCTTGGATAGTATGATTTGAATAACACCATTAGTGTATTTATTAAATTATGCTCGATAATAACCCAAATTACGGGAATCATTGGAATTCCACAAAACCAAGAACGAGTTGTGCAGAAATGATCATGATGATGAAATATGGTAAATGGATTAGTTCATGCCTCATATAATTCCATCAAACCCTTCGAGCTCATAATTAACCTTCATTTAACCCTCTGGTCAGGCTGGCATAAACCTTGAAGGTCACCTCCAACTGCAAAACAGGGAAATCTAAAAATGAGAAAATCACATATTTTTTCAAGATGTGATTCCAAACTTTCAAGAGGTACACCATCATAAGCCTTTGAAAAGAAAAAAATGAAAATGAAGAAAATATTTCCAGACGATGAGAACAAGATAAAGAGAGGGGGATTCAAAGGTTTGTATTGCGGTTGAAAAGAATCAATCAATCCATCGTCCATGTGAATAAGAGAATATGTGTGACACACATATACATAATACCAACTGTGATGTTATTGTTTATATTATAAAATATTTATGAAAGATAAAAGTCACTAAAACCCATACTCTTGGGTCCATGTGTAAGTATACCAATGAAAGCAAGTAGACTAGGTGATTATGACCCAAATGCATGTGCCAAATAAGACACGACAACTATGAGATTCATGACACCTTTAATAGTATTTTCCTTATTCCATATTCTTGGTACATAATTCTTCTCCTTGTCCATCTTTTCATATACATTACTCAAAGTGTCATGACATTTATTTGAATTCGATCTATTCATGACACCCTTAATAGTATTTTCCTTATTCCATATCCTTGGTACATAATTCATCACCTTGTCCATCTTTTCATATACATTATTCAAAGTGTCATGACATTTATTTGAATTCGATCTATGGGCATAGTAAACATTGTGACATTTTACAATATAATTATTATGAACTATTTGAATTGCTCATAAATATTCTACTCATGGTGCATATGAGTTTGTTGGTGATTAAGATACACTCATTACACTTTACAAAGTTCTTTATTACTTCAATATTTGGGAAATGATTTCTCATTTTGTTGTTGAAATGACACCATGACACTCAAGGAAGGATCAAGCTAGCAAGGTAAGGTTTTCACATGCATTTTTGAAAAGTAAAACCTACGTCATATTTGAAGGCAATAATTTGAGATGCAACCATGTTCCATGTTGACGTATTGAACAAGTTATATGTGGATATTTATGTGAATTTTCATCCATACTTATATCAACATTAACCATCTTTGCAATATTATTTAATGTGCATTTTTGTAATCTTCTCTTACCATTCCTTGCATTCATGTCACCTTTTTTAGAGTTGTTATTATAGTTGTAGAAGGTGCTTCTAGGCATGCTAAAATCTCAATGTCGTGCATTCTAATGAACACTAAAGGTGTTGAATTTCATAGTAAGAAGGGTTCTTTTGTTTTCATCTCCTTGTCTATAAATAATGGCATTTGATGCGAGATAATTGAGTACAAATTCACTTCTTGAATTGTCATCCATGCAACGCATCTCCTCTGCTCAATAATCAATTTCATGGATATTTTAGAAATACAATCATCTATGTAGCAATGTGCAATGTGCATGCATCTAAAGAAAGAATCATCATTTTCAATATATTTTGTTATTGACTTATTTTGAGGAGATGCACTCAGCCTTGGGCATATGATATGGTTATAAATCCTTTTTGTCATTACTTTAACACCAATGTAATCCACGATGTCCATAGGTGGATTTTCTAATTGGAGAAGGTATTCCACCATGCATTCTATAGTCTAACTTTAATATCCTTTGCACATTTCTTTAATCTCACATCTAGGGGAGCACCGCTAAGATCAACTAAGTGGTTAACATAACATCTTTAAAGAGAATGTTTTGATAGGGAACATTTTTCACAATGGCTAAAGACATTCTCAATATAAACTCCAAAAATCATTGCCATCTAGTGGTGTGAAGTGCACTACAATTCCTTTATTCCATTTAAAATTGTTCCCAAGGTGATATAATTTGGGTCTAAAGAAACTTTATAAGCAAACTTCACTTTTACTCCTAAGAACTTAAATTTGTGATAATAGTTTGTTGTTGAGGTTGAACCTTCTATGATAGCTTTATTCCATTTAAAATTGTTCCCAATGTGATATAAATTGGGTCTAAAGAAAATTTATAAACAAACTTCGCGTTTATTCCTAAGAACTTAAATTTGTGATAATATTTTGTTGTTGAGGTTGAACCTTCTATGATAGATGCTTTTAACCTTTAGCATAAAACCTATTTTGGTATCCACCAATTTGTCTATTGGCCAAAGTATTATTCTCTTGAGTTGCACCGAGGATGAGCAAATGCTACAATATAATAGTTATTCTCACTAGCACACAAACAAAGAGAGGCCCCAATATCTCTCATTTATTAATACGGTTATCATGTCCACATTTGTGACAAAACCTAATGTAGTATCCTTTCTTTGTACATCTATGTAATACTCTCACATACTTACAACAAAATTCCAAGTTATTTTTGGATTTTTCTTTCTTACGAATATTGATGCAAGGTTGGGGCTAGAAGATCAAACTACATAACGAATATTCAAATAAATAAAAACACACAATGCAAAGGTAGGAAAGAAATTAAAAACAACTCTTTATTTGATTTCAATGGCCAATATAATGGGTCTTAGTACAAACTCGTAGAGACAATTTTGAAAGGTCTAATTCTCTCTATTGAATTCAATTGTTAAGATGATGTCCCATGATCCAAGATAAAAGTCCAAAAGTATAAAAAATCATTCTCAAAACTCCAATTTATACTCTTCTAAATTTGAATCCCATCAAATGCTCCAACTTCTAGGTTAACACATTGTCCATCAATCCAACTATTGGCATTAAGTAAATAAATCTTGTATTACAAATTCAAAATTTGTAGTTGACATGGCCAAGTTCAAGTGTCAATTAGTGATTGGTTTCAAGATCTTCATGGACAAATGAATGAACTCATTTCCAAAATAATGCTCAGGGACATTTCCCTTTTTCTTTTCCAATTCCCCTTAATTCCATCATATCTTGAATTTTATCACTGTCTCTAGGACCCTTCATTCCTTTTCTACCTAAATTCATCGGATGCCTTATTATCATCATTTTCCCCCAAATCCATTCATTTTTCCTTTTCCAAATTCCCTTCATGCTTTATCATTCCAAATACCTTTAGTTCCATCATAAAATGAATTGATGAGTCAAAGTGGGGCTTACAAAGTGGTTATTGAATATCAAGCCCATGTTATTGAGGTACTTATGAACGGATGAATGAATGATTTTGTATTCATTCTTTTCAAAATCAAGTTCCCAAAGTGGAAAACTTCAGTCCCTTTATAAACGAATATTCAAATTTTTTTATTGTTCATTTTCATTGTGAACCTAATCCAAACAAACAGATGTGAAGTTGAATTAGAATAGAAAAAAATATCTTTGCTTTTATATGAGATGTTTGAACCCCATGAATTTTCCTATCTCAAATTCCCCTTGTTGAAAATTTGTGAGCATCCTCCTCGCAGTGTTGAGACTGGAAGATCATGAGAAGGATTCCCAACTATGCCCAATTCATATTCTAAAATCCATGTTGTATCTTCTAGGTTTTGACCTTTCCAATGAATTAAAAATTTCTTGTATTCTCTTCCTCTTGCCTTCCTACCAATCCTTTCCTCCAAAATTTCTTCACTTTCATCTTGATCCTTCTTTGGAATTCATTATTTATATTCCATAACCTTTTTTTTCTCCTTCCCCTTCATCCCCTATGCTTGCAGGATACTTACATAAGTTTGCAACATTAATCATATAATAAGTATACAAACCTTTAGGTAGCTCTAATTTATAAGAATTATTCAAAATATTCTTCAAAATCATGCAAGGTCCAATCTTTTTATACTTCAACTTATTATAAGTTTCTCTAAGAAACCTATCTTTCCTAAAAAATGTCATAATTGGATCTCATTCTACAAACACCTCTCTACAATTCTCATATGCTCTCCTTTTATATTTTGAATTACTCTATTCTAGTTTCTCGCTAACCTACTCATGAGCCTCTTTCATAAACTCTACAAAAGACTCTATGCCTGCACTTCTAAGATTATCTTCGAGCAACCATACCAAATTTGTAACCCCTTTAAGTGACCTTCCATATACAATCTGAAAAATATTCCTTCTCATGGACCTATTAATCAAATTATTATAAGAAAACTCATTCCCCGTAAAGACTAAATCCCAATGTATAGGTTTATCTCCAACTAAAAATCTTGACAAAATTCTAATACTTATATTCAATGCTCCATTCTACCCATTTATTTGAGGATGATATGCAGAACTAAACTAAAGCACTGTTCTGAACTTCTTCCATAAATTCTTCTAGAAATGACCCAAAATTTTCTATCCCTCTAAGAACTAATGCTTCAATTAAAACCATGCAGTTTAAAAACTTCTTTGAAAATTAGTACAACAATATTTGTAGCATCACTAGTTTTCTCACATGGATAAAATGCACCATTGTAGAAAATTTTCCTACCACTATGAATATAGGATCATTACTTCTCTAATTTTTGGTGATTCCAAGTACAAAATCCATGCTAAGGTCCTCCCAAGGTCTATCAGGTTTTGCTAATGGCATATACAAATATATGTTTCGACTTCTTCTTTTGACATGTTGACAAAGTCTACAACTTTATATGCACTTGTTTGAATCTTTGACAATACTAGGCTAATAATCTCTCTCCCCCAACAATGGTATAGTTTTATCTATACCCAAATTTTCACCTAAGTCACCTCCACGCAACTCTTGGAAAAACATTTCCCTCATGGTTCATCTAGATATACGCAATCTTTGATTCTTAAAAAAAATATTATTGAACAAAGTAATCCAAGTAAGGTGTTTGGTCTTCAATCCAAAGCTCCTTTCAATCCTTCCATGCCGCTTAAAAATTTGCATTTTCTTTGTACAATTCCTTCACTTGATCCAACCTAATTACTTTTACATACATGGTATTCAACATGGCAGTTATTCTACTCAAGGCATCTACAACTCTGTCAAGACTTTCTTAATCTTAGCATCAACATAAAAAAATAAATTTGAAGAAATTAAACCCATTTGATATGTCTTTAATTCAACTTACCCTAACTATTTAATTATATACTCCAATGGTTGATGCTCAATATACAAAAAAACATTCTTATCCAATAAGTAACATCTCATCTTCTTTAGGGCATAAAACTATTGATCATAAATCAAATACTTCTTCTTCACATCGTTCAATTTCTCACTAAAGAATGAAATCATATTACCATTTTGGCTCAACACTTCTCTAATTGATATCCCATTGGCATCACAATCAACATGGGATATCTTGTGAAGTCTAGCAATGCCAATAATAGCTATTTTGTCACTTTCTTTTTTAACGATTCAATTTAATTTTTTTGCTACTACATTCCACTAAAAACTACCCCTCTTAGTGTACTCAGTGAATGGTGCACAAATACCACTAAAAATTCTCACATAATTCTCATAGAAACTTGCTAAACCACAGAAATTTCTTACCTTGAAGGTATTTATCGAAGTAGTACATTCAACAATCACTCTTACCTTCTTTGGATCCCTCTTTTGGCATTCATGAGAATTTAAAAATCCCATGTAAACTAACTCTTGCAAAAATAATTACTTCTTCAAATTAATTAGCAACTTCTCCTTTTTCAGTTGCTCTAGATCTTGTTGCAAATGTATCAAATTCTCCTCCTTTGACTTGCTAAAATTCAGTATATCATCAATTTAAACAAAAACAAATTTACCAAGACAAGGTTTTAGTACTTGTTGATCCACCTTCGTTGATCAACGATCGTATATACACGGTCAACCTTAGTCTTTTTCCTTTTATTTTTGAATTTCCTTAGTTGTTTTCTTGAAATGTGGGTGTAGAACAACTGCATATTTCACTTACCCCTTCTTGTGTCTTGCATGCTCCCAGTCTTGTGTTCCACAAAATGAATCTCTTAGTTTCACGACCTGCAAAATGTACCTCTCCCATACTTAGCCAATTATCTCATTATGAATGTGGGAGTAAGTCACTTTCACATTTTTCCATCCCCCATGTCTTGTGTCCCACATGCCTGCAAACATGCAATCCCTCATTCTACATAATTCACTTTCCATTCCTTGTTTTTCACTTCCATACTTAACCATTTTCCATCTATCACGACATCACATCACCACTTCCCATCACATTTTTTTCCCCCCACCACATCATCTGCCACTTGTGTGACCATGATAATGTAGTTATTAAAGTGGCGTAGATTTCGTAAACCTTGTAATAAATTAAAAAATCTTGTCGACCAAGCCGACAACCTTGAAATAAATTAAAAAATCTTGTCGACCAAGCCGACAACCTTGAAATAAATTAAAAAATCTTGCCAACCAAGCCGACAACCTTGAAATAGAAACTATGACAACTAACCATTAAATCAATACATGGTAAATTAAATAAGAACTAATATGCCAAGCTAGAAATATCGATAGTAGTGCCACCTATTTCCAAGGCTAAAAAATAATGTAAATAATGTCAAGTAAGAGAAATGAATTGTATTGTGGGGATACACTAAATACGCTCAGACGAGAAGATCAATAATTATAGTGGTCACAAGCTTACAACTACTACAAGGCCCTTTCCCCTAACGATAAAAAGAAGATTCGGGTCTAGACCTCAGGCATAGCCCTTGTTGGGTGTGTTCCAGAAGTAATGGATTTTAGATATCTTGTTCAATGGTGTGTAGATAAATTCGATTCAGAGAAGAGAATAATCCAACTCCAAGGAAAAAAACCTATCTCCTTAGCTCTTTCATTATTTACCAAAATGTTATGACTCCTTACACCCAACATGCAATTTACAGGTGAAGAATCTCATGAATTCCTCAAACAACACAAAGGGGGAGAAGAACTCCTTGATAAATTTTTGGCCGACCCAAGTAATAACACTAGTGCTTCCAAGATTGAGGTAAGCTCCTGGAAATACCCATACAAAGAATTGTCCTGGTTATTTGCTCATATATTGGTATGGAATCCACAACCTTTGTACCAAGGAATATCATCTATGTCCTTCATTTCGCTCTGCATGAAAATGTCATCATAGATTGGAGTTTCATTTTTTCTAGTGAAATCTCATTTCAATTGAATAATCTGAAAAAGACCTAGAAGTTTTATATGAATCCTATATGATCTTCGCCATAGCTTATTGTCATGATTTCGAGGACTTGTCGAGGGAAAGGATTTTCAATTGTAAGGTGGAACCAATTTTCTCATGGTATCCAGCCTTGTGGAGGCACAAAGCTTAGTATTATTTTTACTAGGTTCATAAAAAAATTATCTCAAAGTTCAAAACACTAGTCGTTGGTCCTAACACATCAAGATTGTCACTCAAAGTTGCCACCTTTCTCTTAGAGAAAGAATTTTTTGAACTACTGAATATTTTAGTATTATAAGGTTATTTGGTTGTGAAGAGAAACCTTTTCTTCTCCCTTTCTATGTGTCAAACATGTATTTTGTTATAGAAGTTTGCAGGAAATATAAGCCTTGGGATTGTTATCGCACAATTTGTACTTATTCCAAAGTAAAAGGTTGAGGGAAGGAAAATTTGTGTAATGGGAGGTTATCCTATCACTCTCACCTCGACATGATACCTCTTTCTATTTAGGGTTGATGGTCTAGGGGAGACGTCCCTGGTGACCTAGGGGTTTGAAAAGGAAAAGGTTAAGGTGTCTATGAAAATATCCCCTCTCACAAGTCACACTGATCAGAAATTCCCAAGGTTTTAACCAATGAAGTAGTGAAGTATTAAGATGTACCTGCCCAAAACAAAACAACAAGAAAAGATATATTTTGCAAGTACAACTTGTTGTTAGTACTTCATAAAACCATGGACTTTATCAACAAAAGCAATAGTTGATATATGAAGCAAACAAAATTTTATAACAACAATGTTTATGAGATAATTGATTCACAATAAATTCCTTAAAATGGCTTCACAATGACCACGAATAATTACTCAACAATAGCAAAGTACTAACATTTGTTTGAAGCAAATCAGGCAGTGTATAAATCAACGTTACAATTTCTTTTAGGTGATTTTAGTGCTGCAATAGATGGTTGTATCTTACTTTAGTAACAACAACAAATAGGTTAGTAGATTAGTCTATTCTAAGGTTAGGAGTAGTTAGTAGAGAGCTTAAGTTAAAGGTTTTGATAGTAGTTTTTGTCAATCACTCAATTGTAAGGCTTAGATCAATGCTTTTAGGGTAAATGGAGTCTCTTTAGGTAGCAACAAATCTTGAAGGAAAAAATGATAATAATTGAGCTAGAGACAAGAGGGTCAATAATTGAAGTGTTGGTAGCCCAAGGCTTCAATCACCAAACCCTAGGGGGAAAATGGCTACTAGGAAGTAAGTAACCCTAGGCCCTAGTAGTTTTCCTCCTTTTTTAGATCAAGGATGAAGTATATGATGGCTTAGATGAAGCAAAAGGTGCTAGGGTGTTGCAATGGAAAAGCCCTTAGAAAAAAATGCTTCAAGGAAATCGGTTTTCTAGCATAATCTAGTAGGTGAAAGTTATGAAGGAAAGAACAATAACATGTTCTTTAGCCTCCTAGGGTTTTAAGCTAGCAATTTCATAATCTTAGTATAAATTCAAGATAAATACAACCATAACCATTCAATTCAGAAGAATTCCAGAAAATTTACTTACATTCACTAAGATAATCATCTAACAAATAGCCTAGTTGAACATGTCCACCAAGAAAATTGCCAAAATACTCCAAAATAAGCCTCCTTCAAGAAGTGCACACTAAATTTCAGCCAAGAAACCCTAAGTAGGGCACAAATTTTAGACCTCACTAAAGGTGAGTGAAAGATGATAAAAAATAAGAGTGATTTTTCCCTTATTTATATAGTTATAATGACCAGCATTAAGTAAAAAAGGTCGACATGGCCAGTTTACAAGTAATATCCAGTTTTTACATAAAAATGACAATTTAAACCCTAAATCAAGCAAAATACGTGATGTCATGCCCCTTTAGGGTGACATTAGGCCCCTCTAGTGAAACATTGGCCTCCAGGAGCAAAATGTTAGGCCTCCCAAGGCCTCTAGATCAAACAACACGTGTCACTTGGCACATAACTGTCTCCAAAGTGTCCATCAAACGTTGGTGACATCAATGGTCACAGAGGTGACGTTGTGGGCCTTTCAAGGCCAACATTATAGTAGAAGGGAAAGACCCCCCCTAGGTCCAGGCCTGCCATATTGTCTCTAGTGGAATGTCCTCCTCTCTCTCTGGTGAAAGCCTTTATCCTATCTCTACCCCTGGCTGGCGTCTCAACATCCATCTGGTGGTATTTTAGCCCTATATAGGTCTGAACTAATCATCTCCCCATGTGTACATGTATGTCAGGTTTGGCCCTAAACCAACAACAAGTATGCCCTCCATGGACTCATAAGTCACATGGATCATAACAATGTCAATCACATCCAATAATCAAGTTATTTAAACATGTGCATAAAACCCCCTTTTCCCAGACAAGTGCTCAAATAAGTTATGCTATTCTACAATCCAGGTTTGGAGAGAACGCTAGGAGGTCCTATTGGGATAATTCTCATTAGAGGTGGGATGCTTCTAGGTGAAGACAAATCCAGGCCATGTAAGTGGATGAGGTGGTGAGGGATGTTTGAGCAATGGGTGCAGTGATGATAAGGGAATGTATGGCTTACCTGTGGGTACCTTTGAAGAGGGTGAGATGCACCTTGTCATGGATGAAATTTTTTCCAAGCCCATTCAATGCCTTTTATCCTTTTATCTTATTGTTTTTTCTTTCAAGAGACTAGTTAGGGGACACTGCCCTGGCGTGGTGACCAATGGTGACAATGTTTCCCACAAGCATTTCATGGAGATGAGAAGGATGGCTCATGATGAGACCCCCTTTCTCTTGTCTACGCCACCAAGAGCCACTACCCTGTCGTGGTGACCAGCTGAATGGTAGTTTCATACCACTACATGCCCATGGACCTAATAGGATGGCTCATGATGATACCTCCTATCCTCCAACTAGGTCTTTATTTTATTATTTTAAGGGTTCCTATGTTTCTTGTTGAGAAGCCTTTTATTGCTTTCTCGGGGATCCCTGGGCGAAGCATCTGAAGGTTTTGTTCTTTTGTCTTTTATCTTTTTCCAGCTACTTTTACCCTCTGGGCCTTTGGCCCCTTCTTCCCACAAGGTAAGGTACAACCCTTTGCTAGCTTGGAAAACCCAATGCCCAAACCAATGTATGGGATGGATGAGAGGGAAAAAGATGAAAAGTTGTAAGTATGGTGGGAACTGATGATGACCTTTCATGAGCCCACCCAGTGGAAACTCAAACCCTATGGGAACCAACTTGTTATAGAATCCTGTGATTCCCCCCAGGTGTGGACAAGTGGAAAGGCATAAGGTCCAAGCACACGTCAGAAGTAAAAGAATTAAATTCACATATTCAAATGTTTTGAGAATCAGAGTGACACATACCATGATACCTGGACTCATTACCTCATTGAGAAATACCCACTGATGTTGAAGGACCAAGATGATGGGATGGATGTTGCTTATGCTGACAAGGTGGAGGTGTTGAATAAGAAATATGGGCCCTCTAGGGCCAGGCTCAAGTCAATATGGCTCTCAGTACTCCATGTCTAGGACCCGTGGGCCTCGAGACATAATATCCTTAGTTATCCCTAGGATAGGGGATAACATCTGGCTCCAACTCGGGGACATGTGCTCATCGTAGAGCGCATGAGAACCTTAACATCTCTGGCATGACCTGTGACTTGTTTGATCTCAACAAAGTTTATTAGTAATCATTTGGGGTGGTGATATCACCCCTGGCTCATATCTGGTACAGTAAATGAAAATAAACAAGCATATATACAAATGGAAATACAACTACTCTATCATGAAATGAAGATGGTATAAACAATGAATGCAAATTTCTACCTACTTACCTCTACTTACTTGTTGGTTGAATGCTAGGTGTAGTCGAATAGCCATTGAAATCATCCTAGTAATGTATCACAATTTATGCCTCTGTGCTTCATCATAAACCAAAGCAGTGATAAGTTAAGAAAAAAAATAACATGAGTTAGAAAATGTATTACATCATTGGAAATCGTAAGGTATAGCTCATGGAGGCGAGTGGGAGGGAAAAAATGGCTCCAAGTCTGATGCAGGAGCATCTCTCCATGCAGCCAGCCAGCCACGTCAGCGCGCATTCAAAGGATGAAGGGAGGCGCAGCCTCATTCATATTTGTATTGAATGTAATTAAATGTTTTAGGCTGGTGAGCCATGAATGCCATGCCTTTGCGCAGGCATTAGATAGGATCAGCCTTTATTGTAGATTGGCTAAGATCTAGGTCCGATTCTGGACTAGACAGCCCCATTCATTGTAATTGAATAGGGTAGGTGTACCTGGAGGGAAGCGTTGAGAGCACCTCAGGTAAAAGAGATAGGGAGATCTCATTTTGGAGAGGGGGAGAAGTACATGTAGATAGAATGCATGTAGAGCTGAGGAGAGCTCGAGAACACCTTGTAAAATATACAGGCATTTGCCATTATTAATACAGAGCATTTTTTCTTGCATTTTCTGTCATTATATGCATGTCTGTATGTGTGTGTTCATTATATGCTGCAATGGTGTATTGTTATCATGTATTTGCAGGGAGTTGGTTTGATTTCAGGTTTGAGAGGTCTTTGAGGGTTCATGCCATGAGG